>NJDC01002591.1:307379-330536 GCA_002245475.1 Calephelis virginiensis
TGTGTGTGTGTGTGTGATTGATCATTATTACCATATCCATAACATAATAAGCAAGTTTAGCTGAGTTCATGAAATTTATTACAAATATATGAAAGAACCATACTTATGACCTGTGTTTTTTAACGCATTCATATTAATGTTAACATCTTTTTGATACATTTTTACACAATATTAACTTTCATTTTCAACAAGGAAATTCTTGTTTCTACTCCTATAATCATAATAATTTTAATAAAGACCGATATAAAGTTTTGTCTTCATGTAAATAGTGTATAAATTTGTTTTAATTCAGATCCATGGTTATATCTTATGAAAGATGAAGTGACAGAGAACAGGTTCCAATTCAACTTGCGAAAAACCCTCTCTGGGAAACGAAATTTCCTAAAGGGCTACAAAGTGTCGTGCACTCCCAACGTGTTGCCCACCGCACAAGAACTAGAGCGTAAGTAATCTCTTTTTATTATAAATAAATAAATTCAAATATATTTCATTCACGTGGATCTATAAAAAGATTCTTGTGACGCGTCTATATAATTCTTAAAATGACCACATGGTATGGTTTGGCATCCGATGCCAAAAATGCAGAAGGTTCTCAATTCGACTGTATGTTTATTTTTTTGTGTGTAAATTAAACAAATTTTACTTAATTTATTGTACATACATACATTTCCACTTTTCTTGACTTCATTATTGATAATGGTCAAGATTAGTGAAAAAATTATGCACTATTAAGTAATACTAAAAACTACTAGTAGGGTGCTGATTAAATTTATGTGGGACCATCTCGGACCCATTTCGAAAGAAGAATTATGAAATCGCGACGACATGGTTTCTAATAAAATGGAGTCGGTTTTTGCAGTTTTCCTGCTGCTTAATTATTATTTCTAAATTAGTTGCATACCTAATTTATATATACAATAGAATAAATTCTATAGAAAAATATGATATAGTAAAAAAAATAATGTTCATAAGTTCTTTACGCACATGTATATTTTTACGAGGCAGAAATGCTATTTAAATTATCTTCCAATATTGATATTACACTCGCTTATTTGTTTTTCAGTAATAGTCAAAAGTTCTGGCGGGGTCTGGAAATCTGGCGGGCGCAATTGGTTGTGCGTCTCCTGTTCAAAGGACAAGCATCTGTGGCCAGAGCTAAAACAGAATGGTGCCACTATTGTTAACACAGAGCTCATTTTGGGCGGTGTTTTGCGACAGAAGTTGGAAATCGATAAAAATAAGTTAATGTAACATATTGTATAACAACCCTAACATGAAGTTTTCGCACTTTAAAGTCTTCGAGTCGAAATTGTGTTATAACAAAAATGCCTAAACTTGAACCGTTGAATTGAATAAAAACTAGCGTGAACTTAACACTGGGAGTACTTTATTACGAGTTATTATTAAAACAGTATGTATTTGAATAACGAATAAACTCTCTAGCAAACTTCAATTCGGCGCAGGTTATTTCTACCTTATACCTCTACAACTCTTTCGTGGCACGAATGTGATTATGGCACCTGTTGAAAGATGTAATATTCTCTACTCAAAACCGTTATTTATTTTTTGTTAGTTTTTCTTCTTCTTCTTTTATAAATATGGCTTTCGATCGTTTTTCACGACTTCTTTGCCAATGTCAAGTTAGTTAATTATTATACAGTCATAAGTCACTATGTACAAATTCATGTCAGGTCAGGGTCTTGAGCAAAGCGGTGGCTTCGTTACTCAAGCTCATTTAGGAAATTTGACGGCAGCGAGGAAATAGACGATATACTAATTTCTTTATGATAAGTTCATTTTTGCACTTTCACTGAACAAAATTGATCTAATTCCCACCTAAATTAACCAATTTCACTCAATAATTCGCCTTCATTCACGATGGCACCAACACTCTTTTTGTTAGTTTCCCGTGGAATATCAAAATTTTTTGTTAAAAACTACCCGCTTTTGTTTGTCGAATCCCAACTTTCGAATCGATGACTTTTTGGAATGACTAAAATGTAGCCCGTGGTTTTTACAACTTCGCCGGGCTTTAAAATCAATGATGCGAAAACTTCATGTTACGGGTAGGTAAACCTGATTAAGTAACTCGTATGGGTATTAGAAATATAATCGTCGTTGTTAAACTGTTCTACATCGGTCATCGATTTAACATTTGTTATTATTAATAATTGTAAAATATTGTTTTTTTAATAAAGCCTTGCTTCGGACAGGTAATGCTTAAAAAACAAAAGCGAACTGGGTTTCGGCGCAGACGTGCACTAACACAACTAATTCAGTACACTGTAAAAGACAGCGCTCTCTGTTGACGGAGCGGGTCGCACTCGGTCGGGGCGAGTCGCACTCGGGCGGGCGGGCCGCCCGACCGCAGCGCGTCGGTGGAAACTACTCAGTACCAAAGAGTAGAGTAAAAAAGAAGAGTGGCGACTCCACTTTCAAATCGTCAAGTATAGAAAGTGGCGCCTCTGGTCATGGGCGTCGCCAGGATTATTTTCAGGGGGGTGCATCACAATCTATACATACTATTAACCAATGTAAAACATCAAAATAAACATGTATAGGAACATAATATTTACATACGAACACTAACATACATACATACTCTCGAAAAGCAATTACTCTCCCACAACTTCAGTCAGGTAATTTTTTCTATCTAATTTCTTTCCGGACAGGGGGGTGCAGTTGCACCCATGCACCATTCTGCCAGCGCCCATGCCTTTGCTAGTTGACGTACAAAACTTTAACGTTCAAGTTTCATTTGCTCTCTATTCACAGGATTAATATTGTTTTTACTCTTCTCTTTGGGGACCATAGGCCGCGTCGGGGACACGCTCGGGGTTAAGAAAGCCGCTGCGATGCGACCCGGCATAGTATGTGTTGCTCCTTACCAAATGTATGAAACGATCTAGGCGGATTATAAATGTGCGCTGTCCTTTGCAGTACATGTTAAGAGTACTGTTTTATTTCAAATTGTACGCACTATTACACTTTAAGTTATGTGTACTGTTGCATTTTAATCTATGCATGTTGTTACATTACTTGTGCATATTATTACATTAAAAGTTGTGAGCATTGTAACATTACAAGTTGTGAATAATGTATGTAATATTGCAGGTTGTGTGTATTATTACATCAAAATGTGTGCGTCCTGTTACAATATGAATTATGGCTACTGATAGAGTGTGTATTATTAAATGGCAAAATTTCTAATTATATGCGATTTAAGTCCGGTTTCGTAAGTAAGTAAGTACGAATCGTTTTGCTTACGATTGGTAGCTTTTTGTGTTTCGTATATTGTAAGTCTGTTGGTAAGTTACTAACAAAATATTCTATTTTTGCACTTCGTTACTTTTAATCAAACTACCAACGATTATACTTTCGAGTTACGATTCGTTGATCGTAGAATCAAGATTGGTCAAAAAAATATAACAGTTATGGTTACTTGGTGTCAAGATCTACCACCTTGACTCCTTATAATATTAAGGTGTTATCAAATCTGTTAAAATTCTTGTATGTTAAGTTTTTTTTTCTAATTTTATCATACCAGTGAAGATATGAGATTTTATTCGTAATCTACGAAAAAAATCTCTCGTGATATCTGGCCTATGTGAACACACGCTATAAATATGCTTCACAAATATTATGTGAAATTTAATATAAAAATAAATATAAAATTTATTTACTTCAACTCACCACAACAAAATTATTTTTTGATGGAGATTTTCATGTTTTTTTAATTGATTAAATGACGGATATTGATTTTTAAAATAACATTTCTTTTTCTTAAAACATTAGTTCCGTTCACAAGGTCCGTTACATTCTAAAACAAATTTAAAAAATAAAATGTAACCGTCTATCTAAAACAATAATTACACACTCGTTTTACTGAATACTGTCGAGAGTTGGATTCTCAGCCAATAACATGCTGCCCTGTCACCCATCATTAGTATTCTATTTGTTGGACATCAATACAGTGGTTAGTTGAATATGTGTCTAATTTTTTTTTGTAGTAATGTTTACAATTTTAGCTCATACTTTTACATTTAATTTAAAACTTACAGCGAAATACTTTTTTTTGGAAGATCAACCAGTGAATGTTTAGTCATCGCTAGATTCCTTTTCGATTCAACCCAGCGAATATTTTATAGTTTTTATGTTCAAACCTCGTAATAGGGATAGTTATTTTGTCCCTGGTCAGTGCACTCTGAGGTCTGTATTACAATGTACGTCATATTATCTTTTAGAACTTAGTTTAGTTTGGAACTACGTAGATACGCTTTTAAAATGTGTTTTAACTATTTTTAAGTTATATCATAATCATTGCCTATGTAACTGAATCACAATAGATATTTATATATGATTTTCATGGTAATGCAACCATTGTGTTAAACCAGTGTTTTAAATATTAATTTCAGTATGAGGTTAATCTGAATAATATTTTCCAACGATTTTATATTTATGTAATATAGGTAATTGTATTATTCATAATGTAAATTTGTTAGTTTTGAAATAAACGAAATATTTTTATGACATTTTTTATTTGCATATCCAAAACCACTTTTTATAATTTAAACGCAGTAAAAACTGCAAAACCCCGAGTTCAATCATTTTATTACCATGTCGCAAATTGAATATGGGTAGTTCTACAAACTAAGGAAGAATATGAGTATGATTTCGGACTGATATTTTTTTTCTATTCTGGATGGAAAATTAATTTTAATGACAAAAGTGCAATGTCTTGTAGCTTATCTTAGTCGAAACAGTCAAAATATTTATTAGTTTTTGATTTATGGTCATTTAAAGAAAATCGAGCCACAGGAAACTGAGAGTGTAATCAGGAAATCGAGGAAATAAAAAAGCGTCAAAAATCATAGGAGATCAAAGTTTGTGTATCTTATATTGATCGCATAATTGGTCGAGGGTGGCATTTTTTTTCTATAAACAAACAAAACTTGATATTTAGACTAGAACTAGTCAACAATACATAAATTAGTTACAAGAGTTCATCAAATATCTTTTTAAATTATTTATCCATAAGTATGTAGTTTAATATTTATTGACGAAAATTTATATGTTAAAAACATGCACCGAAACAATATTTTAGTGTGAGTTTCTCAAAATCTTGGATAGCTCTCAATATCCAGAGTACCAATCGGACAGGATGCTGAGACCAGGTTCCTGAGAAATTCTATCAAATAATTAAGAAAACAACTCAATTTAAACATATAAAAATAAAGCTAGACTTAGCCTTTGTGCTTACAAGTTACTTATTAAAATTTTAAACTACTTACATTTTATTTATTTAAAAAAAATATATCTTACCAGGATCCTGAGAACTTCACTGATTACGGCAGCACTTTCCTTGTATACTGCAGAGGACTAACTGAACGACGCGGTAGGAAACACTTGATAAGTGACATGTGTGGTGTCTTTCGTAGGTGCTATCGACTCAGCTAAACGGCAACGTCATATGGTAATTAGATTAGCAAATATTTTCTTGTTTTACATTAAACAGGATCCTGATATTAAATCATGGGGACAAAATTACTAGGTGGTAGAGTTTAGCAGCGACTCGCCCGGATTGGTACCACCGCCTTACCTATTCCTGCTGCCATTACGTCATGACGTGTTCCGGTTCGGAGGGTAAACTTACTTTTGCTCGTGGCCTAACATCCCGGCTTCAGGTTGGCATCGCACCTTTACCACCTTTGGTGTCTCTAGGCGGCGTGAATTTCTTAACATCAGGAAATCCGTCTGCTTGTTTGCCTTCCAATATCATAAAAAAAAATGTTAACAAGATTTACGGAATGTAATTTTGAAAAAACGAGATAACTACTATCTTGCCTAGAAAGAAAAAGACTTAATTTAATTTAATTTATCACTTTGATGTAGAAATGAATAAATCACAGTGCACATCGTGCTAGAATTTGTTCGAGGGAGATTGCAGGATTCTGAAAATTTGAGACTTTGAATAGTAATTTCGTTTTGAAAATAATTGTGAATTTTAATTATTTTTAGTGACCAACAAGGAACAGTTACAAATAATAGTGTACTATGCAAAAACTGCTTAAAACATACTGTTTTTTTATTTTATTTTAGCTGAGCCGCAGATAATTCCTTAGTTTGTAGAACTACCCATATTATTTTTTGAAAGATAGCTAATGATTTCGAGATAGTCCCACATAAATTTTATCGATCACACTAGTAATTTTAAGTTATATACGAACTTCGCCATTGACATTAACAGCTACCTACTAAATGTTTGTATGAATTAAAAAATTGTTTTTGCAACAAAAAAAAAATTACCAAAATTGGTCCACCAGTTCAGACGTGATGCAATATCGACGCGAAATAGGGCTTCATTTTCATTTATAGACCTCTTTACTAATAAAATTAAAGCGCCCGTTGATCTGGCGTATAACCTTACTTTTGCAAACAAAAAATGAAGTTACACACTAGTCAGATCGTGCTAAAATAAACTTGGGACCGCCTCAGATTCAACTCTTTCTTAATTAAACAAAATCGGTTTGATATTGGCCGAGTGGTTAAGTTACAAACATACAGTCGAATTGAGAATCTTCTCTTTTTAGGAGTAAGTTAAAACCTGACACTGAAAAATATTTTAGATCATCAGTATTCCAACTCAAATTGTTTTAACCCATAACGCAATATACCTACTTATGAAATCGTAAACACACTTACAATAACCTATCCTAACCTCCTAACTTACCTATCTACTCCTCCAATACGTCGAGCAAAAAAGCGACACGGCCATTACATATTATTTATATTATTATCTTCATTGTAAATAAAATAGAAGCCTGCATTTTCAGTAACGAAACCAGTAGTTTAGGAATTATGGCTAGTCAATGTCTTAAAGTTTGCAGTTAATTAATCAGTGTACTGATATAACTGGTGTAGATCAGATAGGTGTGAGCGAGCGAGGCGTGCGCATAGGTAAATGTTGGTATTTAAGGAGAAGGTAAAAAAAAGTAGGACTACACAAAAAGAAAAAAAAATCTTTAAAAAACATGTTCCGTTTGGGAGGATAAGGTAGCCCATATACTTACTTTTGTTCGAGGCCGAACATTCCGGCCTCAGGTTGGCAACGTACCTTTACATCCTTTGGTGTCTCTAGGCGGCGCGAATTTTATACCATCAGGAAATCCGTCTGTCTTCCAATATCATAAAAAAAAGTTTGCTAACTCAAAATCCTAAATGTCCAAGAAAACAGCTGATGATTTACGTATGACGGATTACAATTTACATGAAAACTTATATCATTTCGATGCATGGCGATCTTATACCGTGCGATTCAGAAAAAAAATCTAACCTCGTTCAACACCTTCACGGAACCAGTTGAGTAACGGTATTTACAATGGACACCCAGAAAAGATCTAACTCATTTTTGAAAGGTTGGCAACGTATCTTTGTTATAGGTATTGCGGATTTCCGTGGGTGGAGGTATTTCCATACCTACATGCACTATTGTCTCCTCTTCTACTAGAAGACTCTTGTCGGTTTGAATGTTATGCCTTTTGTGTAAGTATGTAAAGTAGCGCCAATTTAATGGATCACATTTGGCAAATGTCAATAGTTATCGAAATAAAACATAAAAATGCATTATTTTGACATTAGTATAATAAACATTAGGTACATATTTTAAAATGAGAAGGTTTACCAAATCTGTAATACTAACTTTGAACAATGAAAAAATATTACAAATACGTAGAGTCAAATTTCGATGAACTGACAAATGTGATCCATACAGATTCTTTAGATTAGTTAATCTGTTTGGTCAGCATATAGATCAAGTTTGTGGTATCAAGAATCCTCAAAACAAGCAATATCTGGAGAGGTTTCTGGAATAGTCAAAGTAGTTTCATATTAATAATACGAAAAATAAGACTTTTAAAATAATGAAAAAATATATTTTCAAATAATAACAAAACACATTTAGTACATAACTTAATAAAACATTTACCTAATACTTGGTTTTGAACGATAGATTATTACAATCATATGAAATATTTCAATAACTCTTTTGAGGGTATGTCAAAAAAAAAATTAATATGTAGCAACATTTTTCTGATTAAAATTTGTTACCTGCAGTAAAGTAGTTACTTGTGCTCTTCTACAATTTTAATTTTAAGTAGGCGTCATCGTTTTTTCATGTTTGGGCTAAATATACTTAGGTAATTTCTTTGCTCTTCTTCTCCAGCATGGTTTCTTCAATTATAACCCAACCGCACGCAACATAATGATTAAATAGCTTCTAACATTTCAAAATTGCTTGAATAGCTTTTCTACCCGCGAGCTTTATGATATTCCATGTGGTCAAAACTTAATTACTTTTTTGGAATATCTCCAAGGCAATCAATATTAATATTTATGCAGATATTTGGCAATACCTAAATATGGCGACTTGTACCTGTATTTGTAGCACATAGTCTGGCTAATTTTAAGTTTCTAACCAAACCATAATTAACGGATATTAGTAGACAGCGGACAAATTTCGGTATTTTTGAAAAACTTGACATCTGCTGTTGACAGTGTTTCGCGATAGTGACCCAAGCCACAAGGGGCCATTATCTCGGCTAATAAACAAAATGCACATAGGTTGTGTCTTATTCTGTAATTTTTTGTTGCTTTTACAGTTATTTAGCTAAATTTTATTTAAATCGGTCTAGTACCTAGTTTCGGAGTTCATATCAAACTTATATTTTAACTCGAGCTTTTTAAATAAACCGATTTCAATTACATTATCACGTCACATTTTGTGGTTTGAATCCATTATTATTCTAAACATTGCCTATATGTATACAGACATCATGACAATCAAATATGTAAACATAATCGTAATTTTTGGACTTCCTCTTCCAATATCATTAAAAATATTATAGACCGTGCGGGTACTGTCGTCAATCCTATTTCATCGAGTACATGATTTGAGATAATTATGTAACGTAAAAAAATAACCTAAAATTCTAAAAAAGTTTGTTGGTCGAGGACCTCGTCAGTTTTATTGTTAATCATTTCAAAAATGAAATAATCGTTGTCGTGAAATCGTTTATACAACGGTTTTCTACTTTGGAAGATTTGTGAGTCTGTGACTTTTAAATTTGTTTATAGCATTGAATGTATTAACTTATGAAATGGGCAATTCTGTAAGTAACGCCTTTACGGCTAGGCCGCTGTACCGTTTGGATAAAGTTTAATATTTAGATTCAATAAAATGCTAACATTTTACTTACATAATGTAAACATGCATGTAAAATATATACATAAAATAATTAAAGTAGCAGATATTTAAATTTTTATCTGCCTGTGTGCAATCCCTGAAACGTCAGGACAAACTTTGGTCTGTCAAGTATATAGGAAGTTAAGCTTCTATTTACTACAATAGCTCAAGCGATTAAAATTAATTTCAATTAATAGAATTCACAATTTTTGTTTAAAAGAATGTTATTAAAAAAACCAAAATATTAGTAAAAAAAAACAAATAAAAGGAATAAATAGTTGAGAATGACTATTAGTATTTTAATAAGGAAATAAAATATTAAAAACACAAAGCTGTACAGTCAAAAATGTTAGGTTTTCCTTAATTGACAAAAACGACCAAATTTTGTTACAGCATTTTTGTAAAATTTTGCATTCGCTATTGTATCGTTCAATGCCTATGTAAATGCAAAAGTGTGTATGATGTAGTAAAATGAAGGGAAGGGCCAAAAAATTATAAAATTCAAATAGATCGTCTCTTAGTTTTATGACGTAGTTTATCAATCAGCATGAAGCTATACTACTGGAGGTTACACTTCTAACAAAAACCTCATTCCAAATATTGCAGACTATTTTCAATTCACCAGACTCTCTTTTAGAAAGACTTTTGATGTCAATTATCAAAGTCAAAAAGGAAGAGCATTTGGAAATGACATCAGGTCTTTATTAGGTGTGTAATCTGCATTAATAATATAGCTTCACGCTAATGAGTCTATTGTCGATTTTAACTGTAGTTGATTCGCGTTAAGAAAATAGTAACCTCAAGGCTGAGCACATACTGCAGGCAGGACAGTTTTAAGACAGACATTTGCGAAAAAAAAACCGAGACGCGCACACTTCGAAAAAATGTCTCATAAACAAAATTATCTAATACTCGCAAAAACTGCACCGACAAATCTGACTAACGATTGTCGGCTTCTTTTTTCTAGTGTATCAATGTACAATGTGCACTCAGCCTAACCCGCAGAAAATAACAAATTGGTTTGGTTGCTAGGTTGATGACGTCACTACTTTTTAAACACGAATGAACTGTAGTCTTACATGTGTCTGGAATGTCACAAACATCTTATAAAATAATACTTTTCTAAAATAGGAAATTTAAAAAGCAGACGGTAAGAGAAACACGCCGGCTTGTACACCAAAGACAATAACGCTGTGTTGCTAACTTGGGGATGTCAACCTCTTGCGTAAGTTAATTTACTTGATACCTTATTTTTCCAACTGGAAAACGATAATGGCCACCATCGGATCTCCCAGCTAAAGTGTTAATCTTTTGCAAGAGTTACTCTACCCTCCAATCAGAAACGCAAGAATGTCGAACATTATCTTTGAAGCCCTAGTAGTAGCTCATGCCTCCGGATTCTTCTTCATAAGCTCGAGGTCAGCTTCTACCATATCCTTAACTAGCTGCTCAAAGGTCACACGAGGCACCCAACCCAATTTTTGTTTTGCTTTTGAGGAGTCACCCAATAATAAGTCCTGAAATAAAAAAAAACCAGTTGATAATTATGATTTTTAACATAACATTTGCAATGAAGGTTTTGCGTGAAGAGACCTCTTATGGAGATAAGATATTGAATCTGTTGGATAATATATTTGGTGTATATATAATTAACAAATAAAATTAGTATTTTCATGCCTGTATCCCTGAAGGGGTAGGCAGCGGTACAACCAGGGCAAGCACGATTAGTCGAAGACATGAAGTCTCACAATATCCACAAGTCTATCGCCAAACGGGCATATATCTATTCTTGGGCACCCATGTTTTTAATGAGTTTAAAAAACACACCATTTTACTAAGTCTAGAAGGTCTCAATGTTATCTCGGCCAAGTAGTTTGATGCTTATATTCGATCATATCCCTTGTTGGCGTGAAAACATGAATGCATTGTTTTCACGCCTACTTCCTTGCGAGGTTGGCAAAGAGTATTGAGTGTAAGTGTTACGTTCCTTGCAAATTTGTTCAGTTTCCTGCAAATTTATTACTCCTTTACCCATTACAGAAAGAGGGGTGTAACTTTGAAATGGATGAACCGAGTCCAATGCAGTGTTTTTTGTTTGAAAGCTAGCGTGATCGAGACCGTTTTTAGGCTTGAGTGTAGAGTCTTTACGCCACCCTCACTTCACGAATAATAGTGTCAGAGGACGACTCACGACTTCGGTGGGTCGGTAGTACTTGGGGTTGACCCGCACGAGCAGCTGGCCGGAGCCGGCGTCGGTCCCGGTCTCGGCGTCCCCCGCCCCGCTCCAGCGCAAGGCGCGCCCCACGCACGCGAAGGCGCGCTCCACGAACTCGCGCACGCTGTGCGCCTCGCCCGTCGCCACCACGAAGTCCTCCGGCTGCTCTTGCTGGAGCATCAGCCACATCGCCTGCCATTTACCAAACCTATCAATCCATTTCTTTTCAATAGTTTAACTGCACTAAATCTGCACAAAGCTGACTACATCATTGTAACGTCATCGAGTACCCGTAAAATCTAATTAAATATAACTCACAAACCACTTGATCGAATTTGTAATTAGATCTGTATCTCGCCATTCGCTATTATTCCGAACACAATCACTAGACAAATGATCGGTCGTAGCAAAAATGCAAAAAATAAGCGAATTCATAACCACTTCCTTTTTGTTAAAAAAAAGACGGTTAAAAAGGAGGTGGCGGGTACAATTGTATATTAAAGATTTTAAGTTTGTCATGTCTTTTTCATGTCCGCGCTTTGTCGTTTACGGACCGAGTTTTGTAGCAGGGGGATTTCACTCCATAGTTTTTTCATATAGTTGATAAATTTCACGTCAAAACCTGTATTATACCTAAAACCTGTATTATTGTATATATCTAATAATAACATCTGACATCGTGATTATGTTAGCTACGGTAAAGACTGTGTGAGCCTTCAACCGAAGTTTTAAGTTTCAATTTTGATTGATATAAATGAGTTTTAAGTACCTAAACCAAGTCTAGTCGCTCAATACAATATGAGCCTTTGCTACACATCTGAAAATTCAATTTCGATTAAGTTTTATAAAAATAGTGCGTCTTCTATACGCTATGCTATTACTAATTATTGTGGTTGGAGTTGAAACCTGTGCAATAATAATTTTTAGACTTATTTTGTCCAAAAAGTTTCTTAGTTCTATTTATATTTTGAAAAAAAATTATATACTACACCTCAACATAATCCTTAGCATGTCCCCAGTCTCGCTTACTGTCCAGATTCCCCAGCTCCAGCACATCCAGCAGCCCAAGCTGTATCTTTGCCACAGCACGCGTAATCTTTCTTGTGACGAAGTTCTCGCCCCGCCGCGGACTCTCGTGGTTGAACAGCACGCCGTTGCAAGCGAACATGTCGTACGCTTCCCTGTAGTTCACTACTATCCAATATCCGTATAGTTTTGCACATGCTGCAAATATTTTTTTAATTATTTCAAATCAACTTTTTGGATGAAATAAGTTTTTAAAAGCCAGTTGAATTTATACGAAATGCCATTAGATGGTGCATATATACATATTATTTTATTATGTTTTGGTTTAATTAAAACAAATAGGTACAAAGTAACTTAAAATAAAATTTATTGCATTGTAAACAAAAAATCATTAATGATTTAGTTCCATGGTAAGAGTTTACTCATTTTAAAAAAGCAGAATGTTTTTCAAAGTATGCTTCCGATTCAGGTAAGCTATATCGGGCTAATATGATATTTGGGTCACTTTGGCAGGTAATGCTAGGTGCATTACTCTGTTAAGGAAATGTTTCCAAAAGTAAACCAATTTTTTTATAGTATTTATTTTTATTTATATTTATTTTTTATATATTCAAATTTACAAATATAAATTGTATACTTGAGCATAAATTTGAATTTATAAATTCTCATGTATCATATTATATTCATTACACAAGCATATAATTTGGTTACATTGGGGTTAGATTTAATTTGTGTAATTTGTTTAATTTGTGTAAATTGTCCAGGGATGACGTGATTTCTGATTGGTACTGTTTCGAAGAAAATTACGCTTTATAATTAATATTTTAACCGTCGCAGCATTTTTTACTAAACGGTGCCTATATGATCGGCGGTACGATCATATAAAAACAATAAATAAATATTCCTGGACTAGTCACACAAACTAAATCTAGACCCAAATTAAACAAACTATATGCTTGCGTAATGAGTGTTAGTCAAAGACTCGACGACAACGGGAATCGAACCCGAGCCTCGCAGTTGGTCGGTGTAGTTAGGCATGTACGCAAGCCACTTGACCAACGAGCCGGTCGGCGGTCCATGTAAACCAATTAGTGCTTACAAAAATGTTCTAAAATCAACGTGATTTTGTTAATATAGTGCAGAAAATGTAATAAGTAGCACAAAAGTTTATTTGATAGGTATTTAAAACAATTGTTCAGAGTCCTGTATGTAGATAATTTTGAAAATACAGACAATCACTTCAAAAGCAATAGTCAGAAATTAATCTTATTTTTAAGGAGGCGGTGCGCGCTAGATGTATGTCTTATTTTTCAGACTATGGCGGTTAAAAGGTTAAGTCAATGATGCTGACACGCAGAAATAGATTGTAAATACTGTAATACATTTAATATATACTAAGACAAAATATAATGTTCGTCACACAAAAACCTGCTTCATTGGGAATCGAACTCGTGTCTTGCGAAAAAATCATTTATATTAAATATACAATTGTTATTACCGTATGGCGACCTAGGATAAAACGGCGTCTTCTCGGTTTGTGGAACTTCTATCACTTTTCCATACAGTTCTGAGGTAGAAGCTTGGTATATTTTGGTCTCTTTTGTTAGTCCAGCTGCTCTTACCGCTTCTAGTAGCCTGAGTGTACCTAGTGCGTCTACTTGGGCGGTATATTCACTAAGTTCAAACGATACTTTTACATGGGATTGTGCGCCTAAGTTGTATATTTCTTTTGGTCGTACCTGAGGAAAAGATAAAGCAATCATGTGTTTAAAATTTTTGGAGTTTTGAAACAATAACCAGACGACTTTGATTGAATCTTCAAAGGTATCTAACTGTCATTTTTAAAAAATAAGACAAATAAAATAGGTAGTAGTAGTGATTATTTTTGAAGTACAGGTACATGTATTATCTACCATTTCTTTTTGATGTTTTCTGACTATTCCATTATTTATGAACTATATACTTAGTTCAAGTTCAACTATATCAGCCCAAAATTCTAACAATTTCCAGACTAAGTTTTTTTAGGTGACAAAAGCAAACGGAGAATCACCAAAATAAGTAAATAATCAAGTGTTGCCTGTCTGCTCTGGCTAATTTTGAATATCTTTTACCTCTGTGGTCTAGCGGTCCGGGTGTTGGACTTGATTGCATGAGGTCCCGGGTTCGAGTCCCGGGTCGGCCAACAAAAAAAATTGGATTTTTCCAATTTTCTAATTTAAAAAAATTTTGGTCGGGATTGGAAATGTGCCCGGTTGGCGATAGGCTTGCCACCTATCACATTGTGGGACTTAGTGTCTTCGGCTAGTCGTGGGTGCCTTGGTTGTACCTCTGCCTACCTCTTCGGGGATATGGGCGTGAAGATACTTTTTTTTACCTAATCCAGTAGCTTGTACTTAAAAATAGCTATGGCGCTACCTGCGTTTACGGTAAAGAAAGGAATTAAAAATTTCGCCATAGGACTTGAATCCCTCAGTAGCTTAAATGGTTAGAGCACTCGTCGGCTTGAAACAAAAGATTACGGGTTAAAATCCTGTCTGGGGCGAAATTTTCTTTCTTTAAAATTTATTCATTTATGTTATTATCATTCTACACAAAAGAGTTATGAAAAGTATTCAAATAATGTAAGCATATTTTATAATAATATGCATACAATTAGAACAGCTTCTAATTTAACAATAGGCTATTACGAATGTAATTATTTACATAAGTCCGGTGAAGTTGTAAAAACCGCGAGGTTGGCAACACGTCAGTCATTTCAAAATAAAAAAAGATACACTCATAACCTAAAAATGCCTTATTATCAAATTATTAATAAAAATTAAATTTAAAATTTAAAAAAACCCCGACACAATGACTTAATTGTCCTTTAAAAAGTAAAAAATATCCGAGTATATTTGAAGACAACTTTTAAATGGCTCAACCGATTGTCATCAAACATGTCTAAGAACACTCGCACATAAGTTGCTATCATACAAAAAAACCAAATTAAAAACATTACATTGCACACAGACAGACACGTCAAACTTACAACACCACTCTTTTTGCGTCGGGGGTT
Source organism: Calephelis virginiensis (assembly GCA_002245475.1). NCBI lineage: Eukaryota > Metazoa > Arthropoda > Insecta > Lepidoptera > Riodinidae > Calephelis > Calephelis virginiensis. The sequence goes on from NJDC01002591.1 coordinate 322,917, forward strand.
AAAAACACGCAGATACAGACGAGTTACCAATATATTATATAGATATACTCCGCCTTTACAAAAAAATGTCATATCGTGCACTGTCTTTTAAGTTTAGTTGGAACTTTACTACTTTTCCATAGTTACAGAGAAGTTTAGTAAAATTTTGACAGTGTTGAGACTGGTTTTCGTGTTGGATTTTCATTACTAAGTACTAAGTAAGTACTACAATACAATACAATAGCTCTTTATTGTGCACCAAATACAGAGAAATTACAAATATACTTATCGCCAAGTCAGCGATCTCTTCCAGGCAACCCTTAAGTAAGGAACAGGATTTAGCAGAATATTGTGTAATGGTGCTCTTATAAATATAAAAATGCATCTACTAATATACAAAATAAATCATCCTAAAAGCAGAAGCCTGTTTTAATTAAAGGTATTAGAATTTAGAACAAGTAATAAAAGTATTAATCACAGTGAACGTAGAAAGTTACACTTTAACATACTTTAAAAAAATTAATATTTGGAGCTACTACATAAGGGATAATCATGGAATAGTGTTATTTGCCGATGACACTTCACTATTATTTAAAGTAAGAAGACAACTGGGTAAGTATGACGAAACGAAACGAAAAAGATTCAATGTAAACAATCTCTTTGTAAATGAAAAGTGCGTCAAATTTTCAATGCCTAATGTAAGGCAAGTAGATACCAATGTACAACTCAATGGGAACAAACTGGACCTAGTAGATTCCACCACATTTTTAGGAATCACTGTAGATAAAAAGTTACAGTGGGGCCCGCGCATTGCAAAACTTGCCATCAAATTAAGCTCAGCAGCTTACGCTGTTAAGAAAATAAGGCTGTTAAAAGATGTCGACACCGCTAGAATTGTTTATTTTAGTTATTTCCACAGCATCATGTCTTATGGCATTCTTCTCTGGGGAAGCTCGGCCGAGGTAATCAAAATATTTGTCTTGCAAAAGAGGGCTATACGGGCAATTTATAACTTAGGCCCAAGAGTTTCCCTCTGGGAAAAGTTTAAAGAATACTTCTCAATATGTTTTTGAAAACTTGATATATGTCTATAAAAATATAAATTTGTTTAAGAAAAATTGTGATGTACATGCTGTAAACACAAGGAATAAAAACAATCTTGTTGTACATAAGTCTCGTCTCCACAGAAGCAGTTATTCTTTCATGTGCCAATGTATACGTTTTTATAATAAACTTCCCGAGCATATTAAATACTTACCAATTAATCAATTTAAAAAATGTACTAAGAATATTTAGAAGACAGAAATTCTTGGGATTAATTGCTTCTCATACCATCTCTGCAAATTATTTGTAAACGTAATAAACTTTCGTAAATTAGATTTATAAGAAAAAAGACAAGCCCGCTGAGTTTCTTTCGCCGGATCTTTTCAGTGAGTGGCCGCGTTCGAATCCGGTGGTAGTTTTTAGAATTATATAGACGCGTTACAAGAATCTTTGTATAGCTCTACGTAATAAAAGCTATTTTGAATTTGAATTTACTGCGTGGATAAATTTACTTCACTCGTTCTAACTGCTTTATGGCCAAATTATGAAATAAAATACTGATAACTTGAAAACTACTAAGATTTTTTTCGAAAATTATTTTCGTAGTCATATCAATTTTAAGGGCCGCTCTATTTTCATGGACTCCTTGTTTAAGAGATTTCTTGCACCGAATCAAATTGGGCTTCTAATTTCATACAAAAATATTAACAATCACAGAATCTATACATGTTATAGTCCGGCACTTGGTGGAATTCCATTGTATACACACTTTTTTGTAGTAAACGCTTGTACTTATCCACTATCCACTTTAATACGTGATGCCAAAACTTTCACACTGCACACTTATACCTACCTAGTTTTTGTGTAGGAGAAATGCAGAACGCTAATATTTTTCAATAATAATGCTTATAAAGTACATTAAATCAATAAATAAAACATTACCCACACTACCATGCATTTGGCACACACAAACAAATATATTGATCATAACGATAAAAGATCACAGATGAACAAGTTTGGAAACAAAGTAGTTGGTCTTGAGAAATGAAGATGGCGTTCTTATCAACAAGATATTAAAATTAATTATGGTTGAATTTCGACCAATGGGCGACCACTAGTTATTTTAAATGCGACAATGTGTTTGTTTGATTATTTTTCCACGTCGCAACGGAGTGATGTTGTCATACAATTTTTGTATGTAAAGGAAATGCTGGTATGTGACATAGGCTACCTTTTATCCTGATTTCTTAACGGTTTTCCGCGTTAGCTAAATATCTATCTAATTCCTTTGTTAACTAACTCTTATGTGAAATACCTACCTACCCAATTCGTTTGAAAAATACCTACCTAATTGTCGCAGGTAACATCTAGTGGGTATGTGACATAGGCTACCTTTTATTCTGATTTCTAAACGGTTTTACGCATTAGCTAAATACCTACCCAATTCCTTTGTTAACTAATTCCTATGTTAGATACCTACCCAACTCCTTTGTTAAATACCTACCTAATTGTCGCGGGTAACATCTAGTTAAATGTATATATCACTATGTAGACTAGTAAATATGAAACATAACATTTTTATAGATCATTACTCAACAGTTAAGTGGTACATTAATTACTTTTATTTGTTAAGCACGATAACCATCGCATATCATGTCCGTTAACAATACCTTAGATAAACCACTGATTAGTATCTATCCGCAAGGTTACTTTGCTATAGTCGAGCGATGACATAAACCGGGCCACGACGCGACGTTCGTTAATTAATGGGTAATTCATGTTACAAACAAAACCAGCAATCGATTTTGTTTGAATCGCTGATTGGTAATTTTTAGACCGTGACGGTTTTATTGTTTTAGTTAGAACTAAAGCTACCAATTTCATTTATTCATGTAATAAAACAGTAATAAAATTAAGGATGTACATTGTTTAAAAAGGTTATTAAACCTTTTAATCGCCTCTGTGGTCTAGCGGTCCGGGTATTGGACTTGACTGCATGAGGTCTCGGGTTCGAATCCCAACAAAAAGAAAATTGGATTTTTCCAATTTCCAAAAAAAAAATGTTGGTCAGGATTGGAAATGTGCCCGGTTGGCGATAGGCTTGCCACCTATCACATTGTGGGACTTAGTGTCTTCGGCTAGTCGTGGGTGCCTTGGTTGTACCTCTGCCTACCTCTTCGGGGATATAGGCATGAAGATACTTTTTTTTTTCTTAAACCTTTTACTGTACTGCGTACTGTAAACGTGATATTGAACCGAAAACAAAAGTTATTAATTTTTATAGGTTTGTCTTTTTACTTTTTAAGCAAGAACTGCTGAACGGTTATTTATTTGGTATTCCACTGGCGGAGTCAATGGCGTCGCATATCTACCGCCCATGGTATGCAACTTAAGAAACCGATAACCATTGGTGTAAGATTCAGGACACGCAAACGTGATGAAAAGACACAATTTTTTTTAAAGAAATCGGGAGGGCAAACAAGCAGGCAGATTTCCTAATGGTACGAATAGACGCGATCTAAAGAAACAAAAAGACTCATGCTTTTTAAGATAAGGGTGTTAAGCCTCTTGCTTAAGTTTGCAGGTTACCATACCCTTTCGGAACACGATAATAACGAGCATTAACATCATGGCGGTAGTAACAATCAGGTCGTGTCGTCGCAATTTCCTACCAAGTAAGAATTGTAACAAATCTACATTCGCCTGTTACGAGATAAGTACTTGACAGGAAGGCAGTTGCCCAATACTTTAAAGCTGATACCACGGGATATATTATGTAGCGATATTTTTATCACATTCTCCATATTTTGTCGCTAAAATACGCTAGAAACTGTGCATAATGTGTTGTACCTAATATAGTTTATAATCTAAAATCCTTGAACGCTATATTGTTAACTAGGTATTCAATCGTTTTTCCTCTTCGTCATTTGCTTTTAAAATTGGGTATTTTTAACCGACTTTAAAAAGGAGGCTATCAATTCTTCTGTGTTTTTTTCATATGTTACGCGATTACTCTGCCACTAACGTATGGATTTTTTGGAACCATGGGTTCACTTTTCGAAAAGTTCGAAGGAATGGAAGTTTGTTTGAGATTCAACGAGTAATTTGTGAGTTAGTTATATTTAATTATGCATATTCCTTGTATACTTTGATAATGTGGTAAAAAAAATCTCATTTAATGGATACATGTCACAATTTTTAATTTTACTGAGTTTAAATGATTAAAATTAAATTGCATTTCTTATGATGTTTTCGGTCGAAAAATACACCACCTATAGACAGCAAAAATGTTTATTAATACATAGGCATTGGTCAAATACAGGGCCTTAAGTTTTTTTTATAAGTTTACCAGCTACCCAAGTCTTTGGTACAGGACACAATATTGGCTAGCATAACATATCAGCTAGTAACAACCTAGTCGAGGTGAGTTATACTGCCACATTATAGTTGCAGCATATCAAAGGTTAAAACTACCATAAAGCAGTGGAATGAAGTATGTTAGGAGTCAGATTAGGTGACAAAATTAAAAATATAGCTATAATGAAGAAAACTAAAGTTACAAATGTGTTATAATCTTAAATGGATTGGACAGGACACATTTAAATGCATAAACTACAAATGGAAGCAACAAATCTATCAAATCCAATAGAAGGGAGAAAAAAACAGTGATATCCAGCAACATGATATCAAAAAGATTTACGACTAGCCAAAGACACTAAGTCCCACAATGTGATAGGTGGCAAGCCACATATCCAATCCCGGGCAAGTTTATTTTTATTAGCAAACTAAAAATACACATTTTTCTTCTAGTGTTTTTTGTTGCCACACTTATTGATTTTTTCAATAATTTTGTGTTAAGTTAAATTTATGTGAATTGTACCCACGACTTAGATTTAGAAGCTTTATTAGGTGCCATCCATAAATTACGTCACGCGAATTTTAGAACTATTCGACCCCTCCTCCCTCCTTGTCACAGGTTTTCACATTTTTAGAACACCGTCCCCCCTAATGTCACGTCACACATTTTTCAAACTTATGCATGTATCTAAAAATAAACAAAAGAAAACAGTTATTTTCATTTTTTTCTTTCTTCTTTCTTATTATCTTTACTAAAATCAACATAAAGTCAAATATTTCTGTAAGTCGGATAGGGCTGATTTAAACCCTTACCATTCAAAGCTTGTAAATTTTAGTGTCTCACTTGCATTACAATATGGCTCTAGGAATTGAATGTTGTTACGGAAGAGATAATCTTATAGCGAGAGTGCAAAATTATTAATAAATATAGATTAAGAATTACCTGTTCAAAGTTTTTTGTTCGCATATAAATTTCGTGTTCTAGTATTTTAAAATGTGACATCACAAGGCTTTTGATCCCCCCTGCCCCTTGTCACATTAAGATGATACCCTCCCCTCCCATTAACGTGTGACATAATTTATGGATGGCCCCTTATTATTATAAAAATATAAAACTATTTTATTATGCCCATAATAATTGTGTCTATTTCCAATAATTCTAATACTTTTTCTTCTCAGATTTCTTCAATGAACATACCTTTGTTATGATGCTAATAAGACATGTGGTATCAGTGAGGTCCCCATAGTGCAAGTGCATGTGTCCTCCAGTATGACTCGCTGGCTTTCCATATAAATGCTGTATTCTTCCTAAAAAACATTTTTAACAATGAAATCTCTAATGCTCAATTCCCATGTACAAAAAATATGGTTTTGCAAACACAAATCTCTATACGTTTCGCCCCAGACAGGATTTGAACCTATAACCCTTCGTCTCAAGCCGACGAATGCTCTAACCAATTGAGCTACTGAGGATTCAAGTCCCGTGGCGAAATTTTTAATTCCTTTCTAACCCGTTAACGCGGAAGACGAAGGGTTACAGGTTCAAATCCTGTCTGGGGCGAAATTTTTTCTTTCTTTAAAATTTATAGAAATTTATCCCAAGCACAGAGCAAGTGCTAAAAATTAAAATACGTTGCGAGAAACGAAAGTTATGGCCATTCTAAAATGTAAATTTCATCTGTAATGATGAACTCATTTGGTGGGTACTCAGAATTGTGTATCTATAGGAAAGAACTATCCGCGTTAACGGGTTAGAAAGGAATTAAAAATTTCGCCACGGGACTTGAATCCTCAGTAGCTAAATTGGTTAGAGCATTCGTCGGCTTGAGACGAAGGGTTACAGGTTCAAATCCTGTCTGGGGCGAAATTTTTTCTTTCTTTAAAATTTATAGAAATTTATCCCAAGCACAGGGCAAGTGCTAAAAATAAAAATACGTTGCGAGAAACGAAAGTTATGGCCATTCTAAAATGTGAATTTCATCTGTAATGATGAACTCATTTGGTGGGTACTCAGAATTGTGTATCTATAGGACATAACTACCCGCGTTAACGGGTTAGAAAGGAATTAAAAATTTCGCCATGGGACTTGAATCCTCAGTAGCTCAATTGGTTAGAGCATTTGTCGGCTTGAGACGAAGGGTTACAGGTTCAAATCCTGTCTGGGGTGAAATTTTTTCTTTTCTTTAAAATTTATACAAATCTCTATGTCTGCCTGCATGCCTGAATCTGGTTTGTGTATACAAACCTGTACCACATTCTTCAATAATAACACCAAGAAGTTAATGAAAACAAATTTAATCTTGAACCATGTTATTTATGTGCATGTGTATGTCATTAGCAACAAATGCACGACTATAGGTGTTGACACAATGAAATAGAATACATAGTAGATGAATCTCACATGTCCTTGATGGCATGGCACAGTGTGCTGTGGCATACTAATATTGAGCACAATATTAGTAGATGTTATAGCTTTGGACAAAATTGCTATATGCATACAGTTTTAACTTAATATTAAAAGAAAAGTGTAAACTCTTACAAAATTTCTTCCATAGTTTTTGTGATAAAAAATATGGGTTTTTTTTACCTAGCAGCATCCAGTAACCTGCCCCAATTGTTTAATATGAAATATTTTTATTGCATAGACATACAAGTTTTATGACTACAAATGTATATGATTTACGATTCAAAGTATGATGTAGGTAAAATTGATCACCTGTATTGAAAGAAGAAGACCTTCTTAGGATTCCATGTACTTCATAGCCTTTTTCAATTAGAAACTCCGCAAGATAAGAACCATCCTTAAAAAAATTCAATTTTTTTTAATGAAATTATTTATGAATATACTAAGTAAGGTTGAGCTATTTGAAATGAATGAAATGAAATGAAATGAAAATTATTTATTTGCGGAATATGTGTGTTAAAAAGTTGTTATAAAGATATTTAAGAATACAACATATTCTACCACATTGTGGTGTGCAAATATTTAGTTAATTTTAAGAAGTTACATATTTCTATAAAAATGTACAGCCCTTATTTACATTTTAATAAACATTTTATTTATTTATCAATATAAGTTTCATAATTTGTTATAAATTATTTTAAAGGTAGATTAATTTTTAGTCCTATCTACCGTACACTACCACCGTTTCCAAACCTAGCCCGTCGGGAGAAGAAACGGCGTAACAAACTCCCCGGCAACCACGATTTTATTACTTAAATTAGGCTTAAATTTATTAA
>NJDC01002592.1:8824-29034 GCA_002245475.1 Calephelis virginiensis
TACATCTCAATTTATCGCGGGCGAAGCCGCGGGTAACAGCTAGTTAAAAATATATAAAATTTCAATTACAGAACTTATATACTTGAGAAGTTATTATTGTCTAATAATCGGCAATTTCGTCACTCACTGACGATCATAAACACGATGGGTTGCACTCCGGGAGTGCCGGCAGAAGTGAAAACTTGAATAATAACGTTGTACATTTTTGATGTTTTGGAATGGTTAGGGAATAATTTTGCACGAATTGCTTTAATTATCAGTATTAAAGTATTATCATTTATATGGTAGAATACAGTATTCATTTATTGCGCTATCGAATACAAACATGACAATACGAACATTCGCGCAAGCGCCCTGCGCCGTCTCACGAATTTTAGTCTTACGAATCAGGTCAAGTGTTCTGACACTACGTATTTTTATTTTAGCACTTGCCCTGTGCTTGGGATAAATAATAATAAATTTTCTATAAATTTTAAAGAAAGAAAGAACTTTTCTCAGTAGCTCAATTGGTTAGAGCATTCGTCGGCTTGAGACGAAAGGTTACAGGTTCAAGTTCTGACACTAGTTTAGAAATTATAACTCATTCCAAAAAAAGTGTGCAACGCCGCTAAAGAAGTTTTCACTCCAAAATTCATAGGATAGTTAGTACTAGAGTGCTTTAATTTGGTAAGAAAACTAGCCTCGTAGACTCGTAGCGAGCTAAGCCGTATATTTTGACTAAGATGTAAGTTCACCAGGATAAGGTTGTTAGTTCGAGTCTCGAGTTGGAAGCCTAGCTTTACATGGCATCTAATAACTTTTTGACTTTTTTTATCAGCGTTTAGTAGTTTTTGCGTGAAAGAGTTACAAACATCCTTTCATCTTAACAAACTTTCGCATTTATGTTATTAACTAGCTGTTCCGACGAACTTCGTTTAAATGTGTACGGGACAAGTTGAAATGTTTTTTCTAGTTTCCGCGTAATCGAACGGGATAAAATTACCCTATGTCCGTCTCCTGGTACTAAGCTACCACTCCATCAATTTTTATTAAATTGGTAAAGCCGTTCTTGAATTATAAATAGTGTAATTAAAACGAATTTATTTTATATGTATAGATTGATAGACCAAACTTACTAGGCTACCTAGGACTAGTAGGTTTATTTTAATAATATTTCACAGTACCTATCTGATATAGGTGCTAATTTTCGGCCAATGCCAATAACCTTTCTACAGATAAAGATAGGCCTTTTATAGCTTTGTTACTAAATTAGTTTTGTTAATCATTTGAAAGAAGTAGTGGCTGCCTAATAACTGATCTGAATTAGCTCGATCTCTTATCTTAAACAAGTTATTAATATTGGCTTTTATTCGACAAATGGAAGTACTTTTGTCTTTTTTAATCTGTAGCTGTGAGTGCTTGTCTCGACTAGTTTAAATAATAATGGAGTTTGTCTGAGAAACCGGTAAGCAGTTTAATCGGTGAAAGATTTGGATATGACACCTGTATGACTCATATGAATACTTTGGGAACGAATTTATTATTCATTTTTAAACGTGATTCATTTCAATGACATAAGACAAACTTACAAACCGGAATATTTAATGATGTCCTGCTTTACTCGAAACATTTAGCTCATAACATTTTGTTTAAGACGCCGGCGGAAGCAAACTAAAACCCAATCGCAATTGGATAGGTACAACAACATTTCGTGTATTTTAAAAGTTAATATTTAAGGATAAGGTAGGTGGTAAACTTACTTTTGCTCGACGGATAACATCCCAACTTCAGGTTGGCAACGCATCGTTACCATCTTTGATATCTCTAGACGGCGTGAATTTCTTACAATTGGAAAATCCGTCTGTTTGTATGTCATCGCAGAAGAGCAGATTTCTAACGCCTTACAAAAAATCTATCCAATAAATGTACTACATGCCGATGACGTTGCAGCATATTATTATTGGTTGGGAATCCAATTTTGGACAGTGTTTAGTAAAACGTGTGTTCAATGAGTGTTTATTTTTTTTTGTAGTAAGGCGCCTAGATTTTCACACACAACCCCGTGTTGGTCTGGGTCCGCTGAGTTGAATAGACCATCTTCCTCTCTGCTAGGCAGCTCGTAAGGAGGCGAGCACTAGTTATACTTTACCACCAAGACTACTGGTGGTAGAGTGGGATGCAGCAACGTTCCCTGGGTAGGGATCCACCACCTTACCTATTCCTACCGCCATAATGACTCTCATGTTCCGAACTGGAATAGGGTAGTAAGCAGACTTGCACAATAGACCTTCCATCCCGGCCAGATGGACAGAGACGCACCTGTAACATCTAATCTATAGTATCTATTGGCTATGGCTATCTACCATCATGAGAGCCGTGTGCTTCTTCGCTGACCTCTCACATAAAAAAAAACAAAAAAAAAGTAAATAAAAAAAACAATACAAGTTTCATAAACGTGAGATTTGGATGTACATTCTGTGTCAGTTCAAATATGGCAACCTACAACTAAGACTGTGACAATAATTGTTATTGTTTCTGTCCCGTTGAACTCATTGATAAATGTATCGACATGGTATAACGGGTTTTCCTGTTGGCCGACCCCATAATGCATACGAAAGTATATCAGCTTATGTGGGACGGGTGATTCATTTTCAAAACAATACAGTGAAAAAACCGTAAGACAAGTAACAAGCATCTTCACGCCCATATCCCTAAAGAGGTAGGTAGATACGCAACCAGGGCACCCACGACTAGCCAGAGACAACCGTGGCGCATAGATACTATGGTGTTATAGATGCGTTCATGTCCTTCGGTAAGTTTGATGTGCAAGTCTACCGGTTACTCAATCCTCCTGACCAAAACTTGACTGCCATTACGGCGCCAACAATAGGTAAAACTGTGGTTCTTAACCCGGACAATTTGCAGCACACAAAACTTACAAATGGACATACACTATATTTTTTTTAATATTAAGTTTTTGGTGTGGCATAAGTTTCTCAGTATTTCCAGAGGTATTTCTAAAATGTGAAATTACTAATAGTTCAGCATTTATTTTAAACAACTGACTTTTTTTTACAAATAGACAAAGTCTAGGTTTCTATATTTAGTGGGTAAAAGTACCAATCCGGACTAATCGTCTCAAACCCTTACTATAAGGTTTATAATTTTAAGGTTTCGAGACGGTTGTGACCACTTGTAAATTTTTAAATTGGTTTGCATCCGCCTGGACCGTGATTTAATCCAAATTTAATTATTATCATAAGATGAAAACAAAGCTATCTTTGTTGGAAGGTGTTTTCAACCGTCCAAAGCAGACTTTGTGCTTACCCTTTAAAGTAAATATACGTTGATTGTGCTGTGAGATTTAAATGTTTTCTTTGTTGTTTTTGTCTATACTAATATTATAAAGAAGAAAGGTTTGATTTTTTGTTTGTTTATTTGTTTGAAATGAATAGTCTCCGAAATAACTGGACCGATTTCAAAAATTCTTTCACTTTTAGAATGCTACATTATCCCTGAGTGACATAGGCTTTGTGCACTAGAAGCCAAGTTACGCAGCCAAAGCTGCGTAACGTAACGTAAAAAAGTATTTGTACCTACTTAAATTTTCTCTATGACACTGATAAATAAATAGTATCTTTACCGAATTTTACAATTTGCAGCAGTAGTTACAGAACGTTGAGGTAATGTCTAAATTTAGTTTCAGTATTTCAAGTGACCTGCCACTTTAACGATTTTCAGGAATATTTAAAATGGGTATCTGCCTGTGAGACAAAGGAGTTGTTTACCGATTAACGATTGTAAACATTTCTGCAGTAATGTGACACGTGGTCGTATAGACTTTGAAACGTTCAAATGCAAGGACTTTTGTTTATAGGATAGACGTGGCATCTTATAAATTAATAAGTTTTTAAAGTGCCTAAGATCTAATATGCTAAATGTATTTCTATCTATAATTTATGCGTTTTACTAGAAACTAATTAATAAGTTTTTATAAATTAATAAGTTTTTAAAGTGCCTACGACCTAATATGCTAAATGTATTTCTGTCTATAATTTATGCGTTTTACTAGAAACCAATTAATAAGTTTTTATAAATTAATAAGTTTTTAAAGTGTCTAAGATCTAATATGCTAAATGTATTTCTATCTATAGTTTATGCGTTTTAGTAGAAACCAATTAAACACACGTTGAACACAAGTTTTTGTAAACCTTGTACAAAATTGGATTCTCAACCAATGACCTGTTCTCACCTTATCCACGTGTAGCATGTTACAGGTTGGGTGTCCATTTTAGACTGTCTTTAGTTATACAAGCACATATTTTTGTGATTTGGGGGTTTAGGTTTAAGCTTATTATAACAAGATTTTATTTAACTTGCAATGTATTTGTTCAAGTGAAATTCAAATCTATTTTAAGTTAGCTATAATCAACCGATTGAGCTGGTTTTTGAAATGCACACTTAAGTTAATGACAATTAAATGTTATAATATCATGGAGCTGATCTGATTATGGTGCCGGAAGACCCTAGAAACTCCTAATCTTAAATAGTAAATAGGTATTTTTCAAGTCCGCTACTGGGCCACAATAGCCTTTATAAAAATCTTTATCTCGATTTTTTGTGTAAAAACTTATTAATCATTAACTTACCACATATAACTACCACTTATGACAATATATACATAGGTAATGTGTCATCTAAAGTGGGGTCAATTAAATATATCACATTTGAAATTAGTACGTCGATTTCAGTAAATATCTGTACATAAATGTGGGTAAAATGCATTATATTGACACTATTAGGAAAATATATTGAATTTTAAAATGAAAAGGTTACGGAAATGTACCTTTTTTGTTTACACATCTCTGTAAAATTTAAAACGTACAGTATGTCTTCTTTTTTAAATATAGAAGTTCTTGTACGAGCTTTAGTCGTTTCGAGCTACGTCATACGTGTACGAATGCGGAATAAAATTTATGAGTAGCACCGAGTACATCCTGGACACATTAATGTTTATTGTACTTAAGAAATGTTGTTTACGAAAAAAATAACCTTGCATAAAAATTGAGCGCAAACATTCCCTTTTTTAGGGCGAGCAATTAATATTATAAAGAGATACATAAAATTATGCCTACTTAGCTTATTTAAGGCCAGTGTGGCTGTTCAAGGTGTCATGTAAAAAACACAACTCGTTTAACGTCATTCTCCATAAAATGTATGGAAAAGTATGTAGAGCAAAAAATCTAGGTTTATTAATGGTAGTGAAATTCTGTGCACCTACACAGACAGGGTGCTGTGAATCGTAAGCTCTTTATGTCTGTATTAAATAGACTTAAGCTCGGTTCCTATATTCAAAGAAGTGTAATCCGTCTACTACCATTGGTAGTTTTGCTAAAAGTGACGAATCGTCGTTCATAGATACACAAAATGCTTCAAGTTAACAGTCGATAACGAACGACCGTAGTTAGATTTTTTACTATTCGTACAAAAACCCACCGTTTGTTAGCAAAACGACTTGTTTCTTAAATATAGGAACCGGACATTATTCATACAATCGAAAATGTGTAATTACCCCCAACAAAACTTATCCGTGACGTACCTAGCTAAAAACCATCTCGATTACGTCAGCTTTCTTATAAAAAATCGCATCGCAATCGGTCCCTTCGTTTAGGAGTTATGAAGCCACAGACAGACAGATACACACACATAGGCATGTCAATCTGTTGTACTGGGCTGAGGTACCAGTAACTTCAGAGCCTCATGCTTATTTGATATTATCAGCTATTATATATACATGAAATAATGTAAGATTGTAGTTTGGCAACGCATTCCACATTCTGCCTATTATCTGATAGAAAGCTATGCGATCCCTTTTTTATATTAGCTTGAAAACATAGTCATATACCGGTAATAAAAACAAAACACATTACTACTTTGGAAGTCGTAACTACTCTACGCTGGCAAAGTCGCGGGCGCCAAATAGTTAGTAATATATATTTGTAAATTTTCTTCTATTAACAGATTTAGTCATCTATTCGTAATCGACATAATATTCTACCATTAAACACTATAAAAGGGCAACTGACATTTACACATAATGAATGTACATTGTATGATAAATGTTTATCACTATGGCTATTTATGGACAGACGGCCTGACTGCTTTGTACTCTTACTATGTAACTAACATACGTCATGTTATCACTTTCACTGGCCAAAACTTAAGGTGACCATACGTCCCGATTTGAGCGGGATTGTACCGCTTTCAAGTTGTCTGTCCTGCTGTTCCCTACGAAAGAAAAAACGTCCCACTTTTTACTGAAAAATTTAAATATGTGTTTTGTACGATATATCAAATTTTATAACAATTTAATAATACTAGTGATCGCCCATTGGTTGGAAATTCGACCATCATAAATTTTAATATCTTGTAGATAAAAACGCCATATTCATTTCTCGAGAGCAACTACTTTGTATACAAACTTTTTAGTGCGCCATCTGTGATCTTATATCGTTATTATCGATATATTTGTTTGTGTGTATCAAATGTATGGCAGTGAGGGTAATCTTATATTTATTGATTTAATGTACTTTATAAGCATTATTATTAAAAAGTTTTAGCGTTCTGCACTTCTCCTACACATAAGCTATAAGTGTGCCAAATTTTATGCTCCTGCGTCCGCGCAATTTTCGTAAAAACGGGTCCAAAGTTTTGACATCACGTATTAATATATAGATATTAAATGTTCTTAACCTAAAAACTGCAAACTGCTATATGCCCAAAAATATTCTTGTTACTTTTATCAACTCATGTCGACTGTTGACTCCTAACCCAGTAAAACCAAAGGTTTAAAATATAGCGTTTTTATACAGCATAGGTACATATGTAAAAAAAAATAAGCGTCCCGATTTGACATGATAAAAATATGGACACATTACCCAAACTAGTCCTAAGATGACATTTATTTACTCGTATTACCTTTCTTAAAACCAGAAGAGGAACTATTTCGAGTTGTCCTGAGTACTAATGAGAATATTTTTTCGACATGTTCGTAGAATTTATCAAAAAAAAACGTCCTGTGAGATATATTAAAATAAGCGTACTATTTAAAAATAAACCCTCATTGCTCTTGTTTTTCGCTTCACGCGTAAACGGATAAACCAATAATTTTGCTAATTATTTTTTTTTTAGTAATTTTAAATATAAGTTTCATAAGAAAAAAAAATTATTAATATTTAGAACTAGCTGTTTCCCGCGGCTTCGCCCGCGTAGTCTATTTATTTAATATTTAGCTCTCCAACGCTACTTGTTGAAATTTTTAGATAATAAGTAGCCTACGTCCTTCTACCGATTTTGAAACATTTTTCGTTGGTGCTCAGCTGCTATTGGTCTTAGCGTAACGATATATAGCCTATAGCCTTCGTCGATAAATGGATTTTCTAACACTGGAAGAGTTTTTCAAATCGGACGAGTAGTTCCTGAGATTAGCGCGTTCAAACAAACAAACTCTTCAGCTTTATAATATTAGTATAGATAGGACGTCTGTCGAGTCAGGTTAAAATATAAAATAAATTAATACTTTTAATAATCCAGTCTACAGTTATAGATATGTATTTCTAAATACCGGACGTAGCGATGTCCCTGCTTTTGTAATAAATATTATAGTTCCTTTCATTTAACGTAAAATATGTACATATTTTTTTGATAACTTGGCTCAATGAACTAAAAAAATATATATTATCAGCGTCTATGTTTTTAAGTAGATACTTACGTATAAAAACACATTTATTTGCATATTCCGTTATCCGTATCTGCAATAATATTAACACTTGACACTAACAAGTAGTCCGGTTAAACGAGTTTTCTATTTCATAAAACGTTTGTAGTCACCAGTCATGTATTGTTTTCCAGGGATGGAGTGAGCCCAGCTGAAGCGGCGGCCAGTTTACCAGCCAGCCCATCGTCCGCGCTTAAGAAAAAAACGGCAGGGGCCAACGAGGCGAGAGAAAGGGCCGCCGCAGTTCGAACCCGGAGGCTAATGAAGGAGTTGAAGGAAATACAGCGGTTGCAAGAGAACAGAACAGATCCCGTTTTTACGGTTCGTTTTTTATCCACACCGCCTGTGCTTTGTCTATAATCGAAACTAGGCATTGAATGCGGTATCGGCTCCGAGCTAGTACTCAGTTTAATTAGAAATACCTCTACTCTTGTTAAACTGATTCTAGAATCTGATCAGGAAGGGCCCAACACTTCAAATACTGAAATTCCCATTTCGGGATTGTTGTACATTGTCCTTTTGTGTAAATGAACAGAGATGAATTATAAAAAAATGTCTACTGTTCAAAAGCTTTCGTGTAATCTATCGCAAATGTTTTTTGTTGTTTTCTCCGTCCCCGTTCGTAGAATACACCATCTGCCTCTCTACTAGACAGCTCGTAAGAGGCGAGTACTGGTTAAAATATAGGTGAGTACCAACAAGACCACTAGTAGTAGACTACTGTGCAGAAACTTGCCCGGATAGGGATCCACCACCAGAACCGCTAAACCACAGAGGCGATCACATTTTGGGACTAAATCAAACTTTGCCCTGGGTATACCTCTGCCTAACGTTTCGGAAATACGGACGTGAAAATGTTTACTTACTTTTTTAATATATTTGTTTCTAAATTACTTTCAACTGAAGGTTCAATCAGAAAAACTAGTAATCGTAATTCCTAATTCCTCATCAATTAACACTCACGAAACACGTACACGATACGGAAAATGTATTGATTTTAATTTATTATGATTTTGAAGCATAATAATTGAAAGCACAGTTTAACATATATGTAGTCAGTTATGCTCTTTTTTTAAAAATTGTGTTTGTAAATAGAATAGTAAAGTTTTAGCATCTGTGATTTTTCTTAGGCATCACCCGTCAGCAAAACCTGCTTGTGTTTGCCTTCCGATTTCATTAAAAAAAAATACCATATCGCAGGGAACCATTTCTTTGGAGAAATGTTTCGCATCTCTTCGCATCTTACGTGATGTAGGTTACAATAGTAAAAATTATCGATCAGCATCGTTTATTTGTTTTTGCGAACATTGTACTCTTGGGTGTAGATACCGATCAACCGATCATAAACCGAATTAATTTTAAAAATAAGACGAGTCGGGAGAATTATGTAATGCACAACTAGTTTTAATTACCATTGTCATGAAGAGGCGAATGTATCTTAAAAGTCAAAAAGGGCCCAAGGCGGCAACACGTAAAGTGGCTCAAGCCGTCCCTGCAGTCAACAACGTAAGCATTTCTTTATGACGTTATGTGTCTTAATAGATTTTGAATAAAGGCTCATATTTAACAAAAAGAACTCGAAATTAATTTAGTTCGCTTATAATAAACAAAGATGGTCTAAAGCACATACTCCACCGTTTTCTTTGTCATAATTCTAATTTCGTGAAGTTTATTTTTTTGAAGTTATACTTCTTTTGGCGCGTTAGGAAAAAATGATGAGGGTAAATTTTTACAATGCGCGCGCACACCGTCACGAAAAACCGACATGATGAAGTTAGCTATAGATAACATTTTAATTTTTAAAATTATTTTTATCTTATTACGCCGAAGAAGTATAACTTCTAACGCGTGTACATAAGTACACACACACTTTTTTATGGAGTACAACGTATTTTACCAGAATATTCTACTAAAGTTGTACGATTACGGCAGTCGATAGTGTTTACGATATTTATGCAAATGTTAGCATATTCATGCAAATATGCGCTTACGAAACTATATTGTACCTACTTTTACAACTGAATTGCACGATGCGCTAAGTAGATAAGTTAGCCCTTTTAGTACTTACCTAACGGCGATTGACAGATAAGACAGCCATTGCACGATGCGATTAGTAGATAAGTTTGCATCTTTAAGAAAGAAAAACCCTCTCAGGTAGGATTCGAGCCCGAATCTTTCGTCTTTCGCTGACTAGAGAAAATTTAACCTTAACACGGGAAAAGGGGCAAGTACTAAACATTAAAATATTTTTCAAGTGTAGCTATATATATTACTCATTAGAGTCTATTGATTTGTTAGTACCATAATGTAATATTGACTATTCATTCGACCCTTATTTGTTACTTAGGTATTTAAAGTCCTAACTTTTGATTTAGAAAAAAAAGTATCTTCACGCCATATCCCGGAAGAGATAGGCAGAGGCACAACCAAAGCACCCACGTCTAGCGGAAGACACTTAGTTCAACAATGTGATAGGTGGCAAGTCTATCGCCAACCGGGTAAATATCCAATACCGGACAACATTATTTTTATTAGAAAATTGAAAATTTACATTTTCTATTATTTTGTTGCTCAATCCCTCCCGGGACCTCTGGAAGTCAAGTCCGACTCCGGACCGCTAGACCACAGAGGCGATTTATTTCTACAAAATTCATATTCCAGGTGGAGCTTGTTCACGATAACCTTTTCGAGTGGCACGTTCGGTTGCACAAGATCGACCCGGAGAGCGACCTGGCTGCGGATCTCCGGGAGCTGAACATTCCAAACATATTGCTGCATCTAATATTCCCGGAGAACTTCCCCTTCGCGCCGCCCTTCATGAGGGTCATAGAGCCGAGAATAGAGAAAGGCTTCGTCATGGAAGGTTAGTTACAGCACCTATAGTATGTAAAGAAACCGCTTTTCAATTTCAAAAAAGCCGCTTTTGTACATATATACGAGTATGCTTAGATCTTTAAAACTACGCAACGGATTTTGATATAGTTTTTTTCAATAGATAGAGTGACTCAATAGGAAAGTTTGTATGTACTAGTGGTCAGTGTTCGAAATTCGACCATGATAAATTTCAATTATAAGTTATTTATTATAAATTAAAAAAATATTTTTTAAACATTATTAAAATTTTATTGTCAATTATCTTTTTGAATAAAACATTATCTTTATTTATTCAGTACAACTACTTTGTTTTCAAATATTATGAATACAGTTTGTACCGTGTATCTGTGATCTTTTATCGTTATTATTTATTAATGTATTTCTTTGTGTGTGTCAAATGCATGGTAGTTTAGGTAATGTCTTATTTTTTATTTAATGGGCTTTATAAGCAATGTTATTGAAAAATATTAGCGTTATGCACTTCTCTTATACATAAACTTCCAAATTCAAATTCAATTCAAATTTTCGACCAAAGACCAAATGAGCTGAGTACCAATGAAAAATGTTTCAAAATCGGGGATTTTTTTCCATACAAACTGTTAGTGGCTATAGCGGCGATACGAAACTAATGATCTATATGGGTATATAGCGTTAACAGTAAAGAAAGGAATTAAAAACTGCCACAGGACTTGAATCCTCAGTAGGTAGCTCTAATTGTTAGATCATTAGAGACGGCAGGGTTCAGGTTCAAATACTGTCTGGGGCGATGTTCTCCCTTTCTTTAAATTTTGTAAAATAGTAAGATTATAAATACTTAGTAAGATTTCATTGGTGGTTCAGTGAAACTTGCACAGAAAATTAGGTAGGTACCATTGCTTAATTTCTACCGTTACAGCATATTTGTTTGACAATACTACGTTTAAATTTCTCTCTCACGGTTTTCTTGATGGCAAAAGACAACCCTATAGACACCATAGATTTTACAGGTGCGTCGTGTGCCCGGGAGGTTAGGCCTATGGTACAGTAAGCAAAAGAAAAACATCTGACACCTCTTCTAATACCTCTTACAATATTTTGAACGTCCTACTGTAAGGGCGTCAAATATAAGTAAGTATCTTCAAGCCCATATCCCCAAAGAAGTAGACAGAGGCACAACCAGGGCAACCACGACTAGCCGAAAACTTAAGTCCCACAATTTGATAGGTGGCAAGCCTATCGCCAACTGGGCATATAGCCAATCCCGAGCAAGGTTTTTTAATTAATTAGAAAGTTGGAAAAACCTAATTTTCTTTTTATTGCCCGACCCGAGAATCGAACCCGCGACCTCATGAAGTCAAGTCCGACAACTGAACCGCTAGACCACAGAGGCGTCAAATATTTCGTTTGCTTACGGCACAAGTCTACCGGCTACCCTAGACCTACGGGCTACGACCCCGTACGTGGCATGACAGAGACATTATGGTGGCAGGAATAGGTAAGGCGGTGAATCCCTACCGGGGCAAGTTGTTCAACAATTTACTGTTATTGCTCAGCACCACCACAGCTCAAAACCACTAGTCGTATCATGATAAAATTAATATGGGACGACCTTGAAATCTTTTAAAAAAGAACCATTAATATCGATTGATCATAGGACGAGTAGTCTCGAAACAAAAAAAGTCGTATTAAGAAACTCCCCCTTTTATAGACTCGGTTTAAAGTATACGTATTTCGTAAACGATGGATGTTCAACTTCAATTACCTTGTACTATCGTTCAATATGGATTGATATACTTAGTAAGTGTTACCGAAGTTAACATCAAACAAATGAAATAAATAACAATCTTCCTATCAGTAATATAATAATAATATATTTATTTATAGCTCTTGTTTTGTACTGTTTAACGTAAAAGTAAGTTTACCGGCTACCTTATCCTCCAAACCGGAACACGTCAACGACAAGCATTGGACGTTATGGTAGCAGGAATAGGTAAGGCGGTGGTACCGATCCGGGCGAGTCGCTGCGAAACTCTACCACCTAGTAGGATGTCACGGTTTTAGTGACGGTAAGCCGAATCTCGCCTTTTACGAGCTGCTAGGCAGGAAGGCAGATGGTCTATTCTGCAAAGGAGCCCGGACCAACACGAGGTATCATATTTGAACATTTTCTTCAGGGGGAGCAATATGCATGGAGCTATTAACGCCACGAGGTTGGGCGTCTGCTTACACCGTGGAGGCGGTGGTGATGCAGTTCGCCGCGTCCGTGGTGAAGGGCCAGGGGCGAGTGGCCCGCGCGCCGCCCCGATCCTCACGGGAGTTCTCCCGACGGCGGGCCGAGGAGGCGTTCCGGTCGCTCGTCAAGACACACGACAAGTATGGCTGGGTCACGCCGTCCCTCTCTGACGGTTGAGAGGATAAGGTAATCATATTTATTGGCCGCTTCAACAGCTTCCGAAACTATGGAGTCTAATGGGGGTTTGTCAATTTTACCCCAATAAGGAACGATTTTTTTTCCTTGTAAAATGTTATCTATACTTCTATACTAATATTATTGATTTTTTGTTTGTTTAAAATGAATAGGCTCAACTACTGGGCCGATTTCAAAAATTCTTGCACCCTTACAATGTTATATTATCCCAAAGTGACATAGGATTTGTTTCATCAAAATCGATGCAGTAAAAGCAAAGTTACGCAGGCGAAGCTGCGTGAAACTGCTATTATACATATATTCACGCCAAGTCAAGTTCTTTACGGTTTAGGCAGAGATTATTGAATGCCTTATACCACAATCATTGGAAACCTGTTTAACTTCTCCACACTCATTACTCTTTTCATACAAACACGCCGGATTCAGAGACTCGCGAGTTTCGTCACCGTCCTCGGATAAAACCCGATAGATTTGATCGTGGATGTCAACCTAGGTCTTCCCGGATACCTTCATCCATCCACTTGACACTCTCAATGTAATATCTTACCTTGATTATCTTGAAGGAGCCTTTTTCTCTACCCAAATTCATGATGAAATACTTACGTTTCATTTTATTATCAGCCTGACAAAGGTAAAGCTGAATATGAATATTTTATGATAATCATGGTTTCTTTACATAAAATCAGCATAAAGTAGAAATGTGTAACGTAATGTATTATTTAAAATGGAATTAAATATATTTTCGGATTATCTGCGTTAAAAGTTAAAGACCCAACATATTCTACGAGTACCACATTGTTGTAAGAAAATATTCATGGAAATTAAATATATATTTCTCCCCGTGTTGTTTCGGGTCCTCTGAATAGAAAAGACCACCTGCCTCTCTGCCAGGCAGCTCGTAATAGGCAAGTTGCGCTGGTTAAAATTTAGGTTATTATCAACAAGACCACTGGTGGTAAATTGCTATGCAGCAACTTGCCTGGATATGGTCTCATTCACCGCCTTATCTATTCCTGCTACCATAATGGTTCAAGTCCTGATCCTGATGGTAGGGTAGTCGGTAGACTTACACATTGGCCCCTTACTAATAAAACATACTGTATAGGTAGATAATATTACCGTGCCCCTAGCCCAGTGCTTGTTCGCTGACCTGTCACATCAAAAAAACTAGTTTTATCAATATTTAAAAACAGGACTTATTTATATTTACTAGTGGTCGCCCATTGGTCGAAATTCAACCATATTAAATTTTAACATCTTGTTTATAAGAACGCCATCTTCATTTCTCAAGAGCAACTACTTTGTGTCCAAACTTTTAGTGCGCCATCTGTGATCTTTTATCGTTATCATCAATATTATATTTGTTTGTGTGTGTCAAATTCATGATAGTGTGGGTAATGTTATATTTATTGATTTAATGTACTTTGTAAGCATTATTATTGAAAAATATTAGCATTCTGCACTTCTCCTACACATAAACTATATGTGTGCCAAATTTTATGCTCTTTCGTCCGCGCATATTTCGTAAAAAGGGGTCCAAAGTATAGGCATCACGTATTAATATATAGATTTATTAAAAACTTCATAATGTATTACAATTTTAAGGATAGATTAATAATTTTAACCCCATCTACCGTTTTGTTTCAGATTAACGAATCAAAAATGCAGTATGGATCTCTATAGTTAATTATTGTATAAATAACATTTTAGTATTAATTAGTGACAATTAACTGTTGTGGAAGTATTAATATTGTATTCCTATTTGAGCGTCGTGAGTGATTATTTTTTTTATTTTTAATATCACGTAGAGATGTTTCGATTAAGAAAAGCCTCGATTGGCGCCGATCTATACTAAGGGTATAATTTGTTCAACTTTTTACCAGTTTGAAGTTTAAAATAATCTGAAATCATCCATCGACTTTACTTATCAGGGGGTAACTATAAGCTCTTTTATAATATTATGTCCATAATACTAATTGTCGTTGGTATGATGTATGCAATAAAGTTGCTTTCTTATATGATGTCTAGCAATATACATAGAGAAATACATAATACTGCGTCAAGCGTTCATAATAGGGCCCCAGTATTGTCCACACGGTCTGCTTTCTCCGTTAGTAGACATGTCCAAAATACACAACGATAAATATATCTACCTATTTTCGTCTGTAAAAAAGAATAATCGAAATGAAATCGACGAAATATGAAAATTGATTTCATAAATATGTGGACATTTTAGGAATTGTATAAAAGTGTTAGTAAACGATTAAGGAAATAGACGGATCTCCAGAAACATGTGACAAGAACGGCTCACCATGTGTTTATAAATAAATCCCTAGTATAAACACTTTGACAGCGCCTCCATTGGTAAATTAGGGAACTAAATTCCGATAGATTGCGTTTATTACACGGTGATATAGGTTATTATACCAACTCAACTTTACTCTTACTTTTCTCTTTCTATATTAATAAGACGGTAAACGCTTTACATTTTAATACGTAAAATACTGAATGTATTCTAAGTATTCCAACTCATGATAAAAGGTGTATATCAAGTAGGTCCCACGCTGGCTTAAGTAGACGGATGATTTTGGATATAACGATAAGCCACCTATCAAACTATGTGCCTTAACATCAGGTAATCATAGGTGGAAAAAAATAAATTTCAACATGACAGACACTAATACTTCGCAATTCCAACAATATGGCGCGGATATACATGTTTTGTATTATGTAATTATGTAAAAATAGTATTTGTGGAGAATATAAAATGTTACATCTAATTATGTCAAATAATATGTTTTATAAACGACATGATCAGTGCGAACTGAAAAGTTGGCATCAAGCATTCAGCTGTTAGGAAGCATGGATATGTATACTTACCTAAGTCCTTGGCCCCTTAGTCTAGTGGTTAGCGACAGTGATTATGAAAAGTGCTCCATTACCGACAGGGGCTGGCACATGTGTAAAGAACTTAGATGTATGTATTTTTTTGTCTAGATGTTTAAAAATTTAATTCGATATTTCTATGTATAATGTGGCGTTGATTTTTGATTGTTAAAATTTTTAATAACAAAAATGGGTACGTGTAAGTTGTACTTGATTATGGCATTATTTAAAATGAAAAATATATAAATCGTATTTGTATTAAAATATAACATTAGTGTGAATGTAATTAACATGTTTTAAATCATACAGCTTCATGATGTTACTTTTGTGACAGATGCGCACGCATCTTAAAATGTCACTGTCAGATTTTTTTCTTAACGCGCCTTAATATGTTTATGTACAAATTCAATTATTCACATCGTAATTGGTTCATGTCGTATAAATATATTTCATCATTAAGAATGTTTGAATATATGTATTTAGAACAAAAAATATCAATCGATAAAGTTGTTTCACCGGCCATCTTTTCCGCCCACTGTAGCTTCCAAATTAGTTGGATGAAAGCTGGACATTACCTTCTTCATTTCTTCCATTAATACGCCAAGTTTCCATTTTTACAAAGTAATTGTGCCAAATACAAATTTGTCGCTCAAATTAATATATTAAGTCCTTAGTGCTCAAAACACTCGTAGTCTAGGGTAATATAGCAAGAACATTTCACTGCGCAGTCCGTAAATTTTTAAACAACTAAGGGCCACTTGCACATTTGCGGGTTACATTTAATATTGAGTTAAACTGTCAAATATAAGGCGATTTAACCCTATTTAGACGCTAACTCGGTGTTAAATACTTAACCCAGGAACCTGGAAGTGGCCCTAAGTACCTAATAAAAGAAATTTCGAATACGTAAGATTGTCTTTTTAAACTGTGACGAGATGGTTTAAATCAATGTGGTCCGTCCCAAAGTCATTTATTGGATGATATGTAGTATTCTTGCAAGGAAGTGGCAAACCAAAATTTATTCTTTTGTACATTTGTACTTTTAGGATAAACCCTTGTATGGTCACTTGCAAGTTACGTGGTTAAATGAAATAATTAATTAATTTTCTAGTGATTTAACCCTAGTTAGAAACTAACCCAGAGTTAAATACTTAACCCAGGAACGTGGAAGTGGCCCTTAAAGTTTAAAACTTAAAAAGTTTCTCGCAGAGATAAGTCATTAGATTTATATAAAATATTACACTTATTGCGTATTAGACATTTCATGAAATCTGTAACTTTTAATTTAGTGTTTTAATTTTAATGTCGTATTCTGATTAGAGTAGGGTTAAATTACTTATCCGAGCCGTTTAACTTATATCCGTATATAAGTATAAGCGCAAGATTTAAGTTCCCAGCCAAAGGTTGGCAACAAATTGTTACCATTGTTAAGTCTATGCGACGTGTTTCGTGCATTTAAGAAATTCATCATCTTATTGGACTTCAAGTCCCATAAAATTATGAGCAGATAGAAACATACCTATATCTTAACTAGCTGTGCCAAAAATATAATTTAACCTGTTCAGTTGATATGGGTAAAATAAAAATGTTGTTTTTCCTAGCTTCCTCGCAATCGAACTAGATAAAAAGTCTCATGGTTCTTAATTACCACTCCATCAATTTTAGCCAAATCGATGCAGCTGTTCTTGAGTTATAAAAAGTGTAACTAACATGACTTTGTCATATATAGAGATTCGCTATGATGTTCAAGAATCTCTAATTTCTATAGCCGTAGTAGCTTTGAGAATATTAAAATGGCTAAACAAGTGATTAGAGAACATCTTGGCCTTAATACAAATGGAGATTTATGCTAGTTTGATAAAAATATATTTTAAATACATAAAATTGAGCTCAAAATGACGAGGTGTCACGTTTGATCATCCAACTGCTACGATCAAATATTCAAATTTTGTGCCAAGTCAATTTCAATTAGCTTATTAATTTGGCCAAAAAGATAGACTTGGGACCTTCAAAACATCATAAAAGCACTAAAGCATAGAAAGTTCTATCATCTATGTTTCTTCTTTCATATATTATTTGTAAAATACTTGATAATGAAATATAAATTATATAAAACACTAGCTGTTACCCGCGCCTTCTCTCGCGAAAAATTTAGATGTAAGCTATCCTATCTTTCAAGTTAGACTAAACTGCACACGGTGTGTAAATTTGATTAAAATCGGTTAAGTGGTTTAGGAGTCCATTGAGGACAAACATTGTGACACGAGATTTATATATATTAAGACTAGGCAGAATGATTAGCTTCTTTGTTTTGCTTTTTGGCATACAAATGCTTTAGGATTATAATTGAAACTCGTTACAAGGATGTAAATGTCTGGTCCACTTACGGCCACTTACTTGCACATTCTTGGGTTAAGTATTTAACTATGAGTTAGATTTTAATTTGGGATAAATTCCTTTGTATTTGATAGTTTAACTCGTTATTAAGTTTAACCTAGCAACGTGGAAGCGACCCTTAGGGCCATTTGCACGTTCCCGAGTTACTTATTTAACTCTGAGTAAGCTTCTGACTAGGATTAAATCACTTCATATTTGATAATTTAACTTATTCTTAAATTTAAACTAGGAACGGGAAAGTGGCCTATACAGTTCAGTATTTTAAAGTGTTCAGACATTTGTGATGATTACTATACCACGTTTTTTAAAGAAATCAATGAGTTCAATATTCCAAGTTACTATGCCTTGAAGAAATGAGTCCATATTTCTACCAGTTTTGTAATTTCGATATGTCACTTTACATACTAGCTCATATTAGTTTTAGGCCTCTAGCACATTCCTAGTTTAAGTATACCAATGAGTTAAACTGTCAAATAAGGTGATCTACTACCTCAGAGTTAAATAGTTAACCAGGGAAAGTGCAAGTGGCCCTTTGTGGTATAAAATCATGAGAACCTTAAAATTGAAGATTAATGTAAATAATTAATAGAAGTTGCATTTCTTTTTACTACTTGTCTCTGTATTTTCTCTTCTTCCATAAACATAGAATGCTCAAATTTCTAATTATATTTTTGAAAATGTGATAAAGCTTGTGGCAATGTGTCAATATTGTTAAGGTTGTAAATCGATGTTACGTTTTAACTGAACCAAAGATGTTTATTTTTATGTAAATATCGATTCGGTAAATGGTATTGAGATACCAAATTATGTGTACAATGATTAATGGGTGTAATAAAATTATTGCTCAATATATTTGTTTTATTTCACAGTTATTTATAGTTATTGATGGTAAGAACAATCCTTAAGGGCATTGTAATTGTTATCGAAAATTTGGCCATAGTTTTTTTATAATTACCTATTGAATTTAGATACATACATATCTACACGCTAAGTCCCTTACAAGGTAGGCAGAGTATCGAGTGCCAAATCTCACGATAGTTGCAGACGTTTCTAGCTTCCCCCACATTCATTCCCTTTTTGATACAAACACGCTGGTCCTGGAGCCTCAGCCTAAGTCGCAGTGAGTAATTACATCTAAATTCGCGTTGTATATCTGCTTTGTCATTCTTTCATCTGCCATTTCTTTTCACATGACCCAACCAGCGAAGCATGCCCTTTCTCATTTTAACACTAACACTCTTTCAATCCCACTCTCTCGGATCTCGTTGTTTGTATTGGTGATACCAGAGATTAGAATTGTCTTTGGCGATACCTACACCAACGGCCGCACTCAGAGAAGTAAATTAACATTAAATCTATCATCAGGATGCCAAATTTATAAAAAATACCAATTCTTAAAAGGACCGGCTCTGGAAAGGTCTTATTTTATTCCAATAGAGTAAGATTTCATGAAACTTTCAGGGTGTTGCACCCTTACCTATTTACCCCCAATCAAGAAAATAAGTATGTTCATGATTTGTAACAAAAATGTTAAATACTTTGCAGGTAATTCGTCTGCAGCTAGATTCACAACTTTCTTAGTTTTAAGCTGCCACATATATTTGATACGTTGTGTCAGAATACAAATAGATATGTTTATGTAAGGGATGAAAACTCCATCTTAATGTTATAAACCCTAAAATAAGTCTATATGTCTGTCTTGTTCCACCTTCTGGAGTTAGTTTGAAACCTTGTGGGACAAAGGACATGCATACAAAAGTTATTATTTTCTTATATATTACATAATTTAAAAATCAATTGTCATCATCATCATGTTAAATTTTTTTACCTTGTCTATTTGGGCTCTCTATAATTTTATATTCATATTTATTTGTAGACCACAATTATCTC
>NJDC01002592.1:39168-49243 GCA_002245475.1 Calephelis virginiensis
TGGTTTACATCATTGCAACATTATAGAAGTAGAAAGTTCTACAGTGTGCTTTGCAGACTTAGATTCGGTCACTGTAGATTTAATGCCCACCTGCACCGTATGCGCATTATTACATCTCCACTTTGCTTACATTGCTCTACAAATGAAAATCAAACTATGGACCATATTTTCTTTGACTGTACTGCGTTTAACATACAACGCCTCTCACTGTCTGCAAACCTTTTAGCTGAATACTCAAATCCTCAAAATATCCCGCGCCGCATGCAAGACCTTTTACTAAACCACAACATATACCGCTACATTTTCGACTACGTTCAAGACACCATAAATGATATTTAATTTATTTTGAACCCGGAGAAGAAACATTTTATGTTCTATGGTTAAAAAAAATTACTGGATTAGACCAAAAATTAAGAAAGACGGAATCGTAAAAATAAAAAGAGTAAATAAAACACAGACTTGGCTTTGGCCTTTTTTATAAAGTATGAAATTCCGTACTATTAACTTAAGACGTGGCTCTAGCCTTTTACATCAAAATGGACCAAATGAACTTCTATCTCCGGTTATGAAAAAATACTTACATTAAGACAAGGCTGTATGGACTCAGATCCTTTGCCTTTCCCCGACTGGGATAAAATTAAACAACAACAACAATTAATAAATACAACAACTATGTAAATATAAGGTTACCATTTATTAATATACTTTATGGTTACCAATGAAATATAAATTGACTTTGTTCTTTGTTTTCAACTTTATTTAAAAACTACAGTTTTTTAATTGATTGCAAGTAAATGTGTTGCAAAAGTTGAAAATTGCAATTTGCGATTTAATAACTGCGAAAAATACTAACGTAGTAGGTACCTACATAAAATCAACATTTAAAAATTAGTAACCTCTAATAATTATTATAATGTCAGAAATTAAGCTTATATTGAACCGCCTAGGAAAACTGGTGAATATAGGTAATGATCATATATAAAATATCTTAAGTTTTATTCTTTAACCTTTAATGAATAGGTACATTTAATTTAATTTGTATTTTCTTACAGATGGTTCAAATGGTAGTATACTGGATATTTTCAAAACAACAGACACTGGAAGAATCTACGAAGCTGTCAAAGATTTCCTTCAGAACTTAATTAAAGAAATTGATGCTCTAGCTGCAGAAATAAGAAGTCATGATAATGTTTTAATCAGTGTTAAGGAACAAAAACTATTGCGGACATGTTTCCAGCTAATTATATCATTTGGTGTTTCCAAATGCTTGATACCGGGCCTAGGTATTAGTTTGGCTAAAAGATGCACATCCGCAGAGCTAATATCAAATATATTATGGACTGATGAACAAAAATATGATACCCTCACTTTATGCACAGAATTTCTACATAGAAGTTATAAAATACCAATCCTTAAAAATATAATAATCACATTCCATCTGTCAGACTTTTTAGCGGCTTTGATACAATTGGCTTTTGCTCCTCTTAAAAAACCTGGTAATTATACAAACTTTGTAATGACTGAAGCAATGTATGAAAATCTATCAGCAGACCGAAAGAAATATATTGAAATGTATGAATATTTGGTGAATAATTGTTTCCAGCCTATGCTAATGAAGGAATTGCTTGTGTTACAAAATGTGAATGACAAAAAACCACCTGCTTTTGTAAAGAAAATTATCTCTCAAGAAATGAGTCAGCGTTTAATAGCACCTGGGGGTTTGCTCAGTTTAATTAGGTGTTTTTTAGATAGTCATGATATTGATGTTGGGACTGACTGGAAAAAAATTGAAATGATATCAAAGATTGTTGCAACCAAGCATGGTAATATGAGTGATAAAAGTTATCTTGGCAATATTTGTTCTCAACTGAAACAAGTTTTGACTCTAAATAACCCTAAATACTTGGCAACAGCAACTTCTTGTCTTTTAACCATATATGAAAATTTTGAACATGATGAATTTCTAAAGCTTCAGGTGTCGGAAACGTTAGAACCATTTAACTATGGTAATATTTTAAAAAAAGCCACAATGCCTGGCACAATGGTTTTGACACCCCAAGAAGTTGACCGTAACATACTCATTTTACATTCATGCATTAATATATCTCGAATTGATATATTCTCAGAGATACTTACTAAAAATGTTTATGTGCTTTTCTTGTTATACATGACATGTAGTAAATTGGAAACAAAAAAGAAAATCATTGATATTGTATTGAAGATTATTGAATTATCAAAAAAGGATGAATTATGTTTAATTCTTGAGTCTTTGTTATTTGGTCATGAAAATCCAAGTTTAAACAAAATTATAGTAGAAGAATTTGAAGCAGGTTTAACAATTAAATGTGCTTTAACCCATATTGATTACCCTAAAGATAAAGCAACTATGGGAATTGTTGAATTATTTAATGCTGGAAGCAGTAGTGAAATTACTACCAACTTATTAGAATCTTGTTTGCATTTATTTATTACTGTCAACATTAAAAGAATGAACATTAAACAAGAAATTGTAAAAGATGATGCATCAAATGTTTTAACTATTGATGATGAAAATTACATCAATATGTTAAGTCTTCTTTCAGAAATATGTTCTTCAGAAAAAGTTGTTAATGTTTTAAAAACAAATCCTCTTTTAGTAATAAGTTTTGTAGAACAAATCTTTTTGAATAATAAGAACTCCAATGACGAGTGTTTGACTATAGCCATTGTATTGTTGAATACAGTTCTGGAAAATATTAATAAGTCTCCAGAGTCGGAAATGAAGCTTCATAAATTGATACCAGTATTGAAAAAGTTTGCTAAGGATGAAACAAATACAATAGCCGTTTTATGCAAAGAAACATTATCTCTTATTACATCTGAATATCCAAGAAAATCTGAAACCTCATATCAGAAAGCTGTATCAGATGTTTACGATGATTTGCTTCCTGTAAGAGCTCATGGAATAATTGAACTCACAAAACTAATTGATGCGTCTGATCCAGAAACAATATCTAAAAGACATTTTTTGTTTTGCCTGTTCCAGGTAATTTAATAAATATCATAATTTAATTAGGTTAGCAGTTGTGCCTGGTTGGTGATAGGCTTGACACCTATCACAATGTGGGACTTAGCATCTTTGCCTCTGGTTGTACCTCTGACTTCCTCTTTGGGGATATAGGCGGTAAAGATATTTTTTTTATTTAGTATATTGTACATGGTCAATATCAAATTTGATCTAGTTTATGTGAAAAAGTGTCTGTTTTGAGTTTTAAATCTGGTTTGAAATGAGGAACACAACTGCAGAATCTCATGATCATTTACTGACTTGAATGTTATATTGCATCCCAATTGTTAGTGTGCATTCTGACTTCTACTGAGAGTTAGATATAATAGGAATTGTGTTAGTTTTTTTTTCTAATAATGAAAAGCAAACAAGCCTACAGATTACCTGATGGTAAGAAATTCACTCGGCCTAGAGACACCAAAGTTGGCAATGGTGTGTTGCCAAACTGAGGCTGGGATGTTAGGCCTCCGGCAGAAGTAAGTTTACCGGCTAACTTATGCTCCAAACCAGAACACGTTGACAGCAAGCACTGATGTTATGTCGGCAGGAATAGGTAAGGCGGTGGTACCAATCCGGGAGAGTCACTGAAACTCTACCACTTAGATGTCACGGTGTTAGTGACTGTAAACCTATGCTCGCCTTTTACAAGCTGCCTGGCGGGAAGGCAGATGGTCTATTCTGCAAATGAGCCTTTACCAACACGGGGAGAACTAATAATGTTAGCATTTACTTAATTGTCATGGTCTTGTTTTAGTTTGGATGGTAGTATTAATAACATGCCAATCACATGTCACATTCGTAGACAAAATGTTTCTTTGTCATCAAAAAATACATCTGCATGTTGTCCTTATAAAACTAAATATATGGTAGTAGATTGAATAGTGACTGTTAGTTGGGTTCAAATTCTGACTTACAAAAGTCTTAAGTATATTTTTCACCATGTTGTTCTGGCAGATGGTCCATGCTACAGAAGATATTCTTTTTAAGGAACCATGTGCCTTGATGCCTAGTAGCTTGTGAAAGGCGAGCTACCTTGAATGAGGCATTACTAACAAGACCACTACTGGCTAACAATTTTGGTACAAGAGGCCTATATAGATCACATTTTTCTCTTACAACCGGGAGAGACATATGCTTGTCTCTGTCTTATCAAATAAAAAGATATTTAATTGTACTATTACTAAATATTTCCTTCATTCCTAGATTTATATAGATTAATTGAATACTTATAATTACAGGAACACCTAAAGGATCCAGATTCTTATTTATATTTATCAGCAATTAATGGCATAGCCTCTCTTGCTACTCATTGTACGTCAGAGGTTTTATCGGTATTGTGCAGTGAATATCTAAATGCCAACAATCAAGATGAACTCGTAACTGTAGCTAACCAAAACAAAAATGCTGAATTGAGGATGAAGATAGGAGATATAATAGTCAAAACAACGAGGCGATTAGGTAAGCTTAAGACTAAGAACTCACGGCGCGGCTTTTACCCGCGCCCGCGGCGGTTTCCCGCAGGTTCTGTAGAATGTAAATTTATATGCAAAAAGTGCGAGCACATTTCACGACGCGTGTTACACCCGCAGTGGTCGCCTGCCCGTACCATCGTACAAGTTCGCGAGCGACGATTTCAACGCGACGGCTGTGTGGCCACACAAATTACAGGTCTCGTGAGTTTTGAAATAAAACCGCAGTTCAAGGCGCGGTTAAAAACCGCTCCTTAGAGTTCTTGGTCTAAGACTGACTTTTTTCAGACAAATAACTCAAGTATTTTCCTTGCTTGGCTTTGTGTCCCAAAGATGTTGATGATGTAGCTATATATTTGCAGGAGAAATGGCTATAGTTTATAAAACAACATTGCTCAACACAATCCTATGCGGTTGTCGTGATGATGACCCCCTACTTCGAGCCTCTGCATTGTCTAATCTGGCTGAAATATCACTGGTGCTACATTACAAAATGGGATCTATAATTTACGAGGTGAGCATCTTTTAATTTGGAGTTTTGTTTGATTTGTCTAGACCAGGTATTCCATAGAAAATTCAGGAGATTACTGCAAAGTTATTGACTTTTGTATTTCGTTATTGTTAAGTAGGTAATTAAAAACAATTATAAAGCAGTGTCATTCTTTACAATTAACAAAAGTTCTGATGCCATAGATACACACACGCACAAATAAACGCCCGCGCGCAACACACACACACACACACACATCGCTATCTTCTTTCAACGATAGTAATAGAAAGAGAAAAAACTACGTTTTTTTCCATGTTGGTCCAGGTCTTCTGTGTAAAATAGACCATTTGCCATCTTGCATTGTAAGCGGCGACCAAAGGCCACTGGTGGTAAAGTGCTGTACAGCAACTTACCCGGGTAGGGATCCGTCGCCTTACCTATTCCTGTCGTCCTTATGATAATGTCATGGTCCAGTCTGGAGGGTAGGATAGCCGGAAAACTTGCACAATTGGTCTGAAACCCCAGCCACATGATAGCGACGCACCTACAACATCTATGGTGTCAATAGGCTGCGGTTATCTCTTACCATCATGGGAGCCGCAAGCTTGTTGCTGTTTTTTACGATAAAAATAAATGCTGTCAGATTAGTTTGTACTTACCTGACATTTTTACGGACTTTTAATTTATTCCTCGGAAAATGTTCATTAAAAACGTCACGAGCTGACACGTTCTGACTAATTGAACACTACTAAAATGTTTCATCTCTTTTCTTTTTGTTTCGTAGGAAAAAGATGACATACCTACGCGGAAAATAAGTTTAGTTGGTGCAGAATTACCATTATGTTAATTATATAATGTGTCTATCTTGTCCTTCATTAGTCCGTATTTTATATGAAACTTAATTGTTTGACATTACAAAAATTATATGCTCCAAACGTCGTCCAAATTGTATATAAGGTTGACTTGTTTTAGGTTCTTCATTGCGTTTGGAGTATAATAGAAACAGATAAAGCCATTGAGTGTCGGAGGGCCGCTGTAATGGTAATATCTAGCTTGCTGAAAGGATTAGGTAAAGATACATTACTTCAGTTGAAAGACAGTCTTCTACCAATATATAGAACACTAAACAAGCTATACAAGGATCAGAGTGAAGATTCAGTTGTGAGACTTCACGCACAAATAGCTCTAGAAGAACTCAACAATATCGTTAAACAAACTTTATTTTCGCAACTACCTGCGGATAAAGAATTTTTGTTATTAAATCAAAGTGATATTAAATATAAGTAAAAAATGGTTTCTTGATTCTTTTATTTAATTTCCTTATAACAATAAACGTATACCATTAATATACTTTGTTATGGCAAGCTTCAAGAATGTTACAGATTTTGTATACTGGCCCAAAACAAAAGTAAAACAATTTGGTTTAAACTAGCGGCACTCTTTAGTGTCCGGTTTGACACATAATTATAAGAATGTTAATTTATTATTGATAAGTTTTTGTATTTATAAAGCATGTCAAATAATAGCTCAATAAAACGTTAAAAAAGTAATTAAACACTTGTTGAACACATGTTTTATTAATTAAAAACTGTTTAAACTTGGATTCTCAACCAATAACATGCTGTTACGTCATCTACGTGGTTGAATGTCAATTTTAGAGTGTTTAGACTGTTTAGTTAAAGTCGTCTGTATTTTTTGTGGCAAGGCGTTTAAATATTTGTATAAAACAAATGTCAAACCGGTTATCACAGTGCCGCAAGTGTATGCAACGTAAGATGATGGCTCTTATAAATACATATCAAATAATGTGTTGCATTTGGATATTAGTTTTCATTTATATTTGTTATGCAATATTAAAGAGCCTCCACCAATCGTCTCAAGAAATTCTGTGTGCAACAATATTTGAGATAATCTAATTCTATAATTTAGGCGGCTAGAACCAGAGTGGCCTAACTGCATTTTAATATTTTTTGTGCGAAGTGGATTTTCTTAATATAAACATGTTATTCGTCAAAACTATAGCAACCTATAATTGTTTACATTATCTTGTAACAGATGGCAGCACAAATCAAACCAATTTAAAATTACATAATATTTTTACTTTCCTTCATATTGTAAATCATACTAGAATAGTAGAAAGGCTACTCTGGTTTTAGCAGCCTCTATAATCTACGTACTTAAAAATATTACTTAAACAATACACACAATTGTTTTAATAGTCTTTAATATTATAAATTGCAAATTGTCATATAACTCAAAACTTATACAGTACTTAACCCAGTAACCAGAACGCAGCACCAAGTCGAGGTACGGTCTCCCGGGAGACAGCCCTTGGTGCTGGCGTTGTAGGAAACAGCCCAATCCATCTAAATAATGATGTCTCGGGCTGAGCACTCTGCTCGGCCCACAAAGTTCGGTGAAGTTGTAAAAATCGCAAGATTAGCAACAAGTTAGTCATTAAAAAAAAAAAAAAAAAAAAACAGTACTTAAGATTATAATGCAACACTTACTAATATAGAATTTGCAAGTTTGAGTTTTGGTTTATCTCTAAATATATGCAAACGATAGGAGCATTATTGGTGCGTTGCCTGGAGATATACTTCATGTGCAACTAAAGGTTAATTTGGAAGACAACTATTTAAAAGATTGAAGTCTTCTATATATTTTTGCAATATTTTAGTTATTAGTGTATTGAAAAGAAATGCAACGAAACAAAATTATTATGGTCTAGAAACATAGAGGTTTTATTTGAAGCAGTTGTATTATGTATAGCAGAGCAGAGCCCTTACCATGAGTTTACGGCTTGTCAAGTTTACTATACTCGCTACCGTCTCTGTAAATTATTTGTATGAAAACTTTGAACAGCGCCTCTATTGGTGACTAAGACAAACACACTTTTTGAGCAAAAGTGTCATAGATTTCGACACGTAACTTACCGAACGTACTCGTAATCTATACCAACTCATGGTAAATACTCAGAAGACTATAGTAATTGGTGCAGTATAAAGTAAAAATACCGTGTTTTTTAAAGTTTTTGATTAGTGTTTTGTGTGTTAAATTTTTGAATTTATTTTGGTGGTATTTATAAATTATAACTACTTATTTTTAAAATATAATAAAATATTGCAACATATACAATAACAGATATTAATTTAGATTATTGCTATAAAAGTTTAGGTTTTCTTTTCACAAAAGCTTATTTTTGGTTAAATGCTCTCAATTTTCTACTTATTTTATAAATAAATGCTAATAGCTTCAAGTATTGTTGATGTACATATACTTAAGTGAAAGGTCATTTTTTGTATTTTTACAAAAAGTGACTAATTTCCCTTATTAAAATGTATTGTATGATCTGATTTCACTTTCTGATCATATGCAAATATAATACATGTGACGTCTACCGTGAAATCAAAGAATCATTGATTTAAATACGGAGATGCAAATTAAAATTAATTAACGTAACATCTTCAAGATGGTTTACTTAGAGTCGTGAACTTAATAGTGCAGTGTACAGTCACAAATAAACGAATAATCGCATTCGATTTTCTTTGTAAGTGTACCAACTATAATATAAGCAATTTTGATTATAATTTTGATTTTTTTTTAAGTTATAGGAAGGCAAACAAGCAGACGGATTTCTTGATGGTAAGAAATTCACGCTGCCTAGAGACACCAAAGATGGTAATGGTGCGTTGCCAACCTGAGGCCGGGATGTTAGGCCTCCAGCAAAAGTAAGTTTACCGGCTACCTTACCCTCCGAACCGGAACACGTCATAGCCGTTATTTTGTTGCACACTCCCTAAAGTTATCGCTATCTTCTTTTAACAAGTTGAGTTGAGAACAAGTTTAGTTTGGGAACAGCACAATCAGTACCATTGTATCTCTAAAATCATTATGTTGTAAAACAATATATTTTGCAAGAAATGGCGCTTACAAAAAAAGAGATATAGTAAAAAGGTATACAAAACCAACATTGCCCTCTAATAGATAAAAAGTGTTGAAATCCACCCCCAATTAAATATCCTAAATACATACACTCATTTGATGTTATAGCAGCAGTTTACGGCCTTATTTTTGAATGATTAATGTGTTGCTAACCTTGCTGTTTTTACACCTTCACCTGACTTTGTCGAGCAGAGTGCTCAGCTCGAAACATCATATAAATCAGAGGTTCCCAAACTTATTTCATGTAACGCCCACTTTGAAAATCAGTTGTTTTGTAGCGCTCCCCCCCCCCTCGTTTTTTTCTTGTCAATAACCTCAATAACATATTTGTTGCGCCTAGTTTAAAAAAAAACATTTTTTTCAAGATTTATACCGCCCCCCTCTAGGCTTCCAGCGCCCACAAGGGGGCGTTATCGCCCACTTTGGGAAAGGCTGATATAAATGGATTGGACAGTGGACTGTTCATTCAAAATGTTGTCAAAAAGGTAATTTACATTCTTTTAATGTTTTGATTCGCACACAAAGCAATTCAATCTTCTCGTTTTCACGCCTTATTTTACTCATCTCGCATTTTCTTTCTTTTTTTTCTTTCTTTAGGTTTTGGCCTTTACGTTAGTATTTAGCCATTAGTCAAGTAGAAATTTGCATCAAATTTTATATCAATTATAATTAGTCATCAGTCATAAGTCGTCAGTAAGTCGTGTCAGGCTCTTGGGTAGAGCGGTGGCCTTTTTACACAAGGTCATGTAATGAGATTTGGCGGCAACGAGGAAATATACGATTAGCTAATTTCTTCATGATTATTTCATTTGTGCACTTTCACTGAACAAAATTGTACAAAATGCCACCAAAATTGACTAATTTCACTCAATATTAACACGAAATTCAATAATTATGAAAAACTTCGACCATCTTTTCTCTCGATGGCGCCAAAACTCATCTCGCATTTTGTCTAGTAGTGACGTTTGCTATAGGTCCCGGGTTCGATTTCCGGATTGGACAACTCAAAAATGTGTTTTTTTTAATAGAAAGAACGTTACCTAGGATTGAATAAGTGCCATGTTTGCTATATAATTGTCTCTTATCACATTGTAAGAGTTAGTGTGTTCGGCTAGTCGTAGCTGC
>NJDC01002592.1:57531-82447 GCA_002245475.1 Calephelis virginiensis
ATTTTTAATCTGTTATCTATGAAGAAAACAAATACGAGAACATCCGCCATTATTATTCCCAGTATCTTTTTTATCTGTTCAATCATGACAGCAGTTTGAATACCTGCTGAGCGCCAAGTGAAGTTACCAAAATTCAATTGAAAAAAACATAAGTTCGTTTATTATATTCTCACAAGTAAAAATAACATTTTAGCAGGTAAGTTCATCAATTATATGTATTTGTTATTATTTTAATTCTCATTTCAATCATTTACTTGTAAATACGCCAAAATATCTTTGTGCCGAAAACGACCATTCATACATTTATAGTACATTTTTTCCCGCCAAATACCTTCTGTTCTAATACGTTTCAAAAGTTTTATTTGTTGCTTTACTTTGCTGGGTGCTCGGTAATTGCATGTTGTATTGCTTTTCAGTTATGAATGATAAAAATATAGAGGATATGCTTCGCATGTTAGAGAGTGGCGAAATTTTTGGCGATGAGATGGAATCCAACGATGAAGATCTGAGTTATTTTCCAACTCGTCAAGATTTTATTGATGAGTTAGAAGAATCTCCGTTAGAATCATTTAGTGGTGATGGCGAAGACATCGACCCCGCTTTTGTAGATAGTCAAGTTATTGACCCTCCTGCAGCAACTGACGGTGAAGATTACAGTGATCCTCAAATAGTACGCAATATTGCAACTTCTGAAAGCGCTAGTAATATGCCCAGTGGAGGTTGAAATCTACTATGGAGAAAAAGAAATCTAGTCTACTCTAAGGAAAAAATAGCTTCTTTAGGTTCTGATAAAATGTCTTCTAATATTTTGAAATTGGATACACCATATCAATTTTGTACGTACTTTTTCACCAATGAAATCTTAGACACTATTGTTCAAGTATCAAACTTATATGCAAATCAAAACCAACCCAACAGAATAGATACATTCACAGTGGAAGACCTGCGAAAATATTTGGGGATTATTAATTTTATGTCTGTGTACCACTACCCCAACATTCGATCTTACTGGTGCAAATTTGGGTTTGGAAGGAAAACCATGACAAGCTTTACCCTCATACAACATGAGCAAGTAACACCTAATAGGATGAGATGTATGTTTCCAGGCTGCAATTTGAAGACTGTAATTATATTTGCGACATGAAAAGTTCATTTATGCACTAAAAAAACAAAGACTGCTTTAAAGACCTGCACAAAAAATATAATACACTAATGCATGTAGTAGCGATGCGCGACTACGAATAATACTAATTATTTAACTACGCAAATCATTCGAACAAGTCGACTGCGTTTTAAATTATTCGACTAATGTCAACTGTCATACGTAACTCGACTGGCGGAGCCGAATTACGACCCGCTCGGGGCGACTCGACTGTTGTTGGGGCGATATCATTAGTGCTGAAGGAGAAAGAAAGACTTAAGCAGTACGACCTACCATAAATATTCAACCACCGATAAAGAAAACAGAATCAGAATCAGAATAATCTTTATTCACTTGAAACATACAAGTGGCATTTGTGCACGTCGACATTTTTATAAACTACCACCGGATCGGAATCGCGGTCTCACACTGAGAAGATCCGGCGAAAGAAACTCAGCGGGCTTGTCTTTTTTCAATAATAATATTTACAATGTAAACTAGATTAAAAATACAAATTACAATCAGATTTAAACTTAAATAAAAGGTACAAAAAATTACATTACAAATTGCAGTGGGAGATTGAAATCTCTATCACCAAGCATGTTCATCTTCCAAATACTCTGAGACCGTATAATAGCCTTTTTGACATAATTTTACTTTTATACATTTTTTAAACTCATTTAAAGGTAGATCTCTAATACCGATGGGCAGCTTATTGTAAAAACGTACACATTGACCGAAAAAGGATTTACTAATTTAATGAAGACGAGTTTTGTATACCGCTAGATTATTTTTATCCCTCGTATTTACATTGTGAACATCACATTTTTTGTAAACATACATAGTTTTTTTTTAATATACATTAAATTCTTATAAATGTATTGAGAACTAAAGGTTAAAATATTTATTTCTTTGAATTTTTCACGCAGGGAATCCCTTACATTAAAATTATAAATAGCTCTAATAGCTCTTTTTTGTAATACAAATATAGTATTTATATCTGCAGAATTTCCCCAAAGAAGTATCCCATAACACATTAAACTATGAACAGAGTTTGTTTTTTCTTTTTTAAACCCACTTTTTAAAAAGGAAGAGGCTATTTATATATTCGAAACCTAAAT
The DNA here is from genome assembly GCA_002245475.1 of Calephelis virginiensis. NCBI lineage: Eukaryota > Metazoa > Arthropoda > Insecta > Lepidoptera > Riodinidae > Calephelis > Calephelis virginiensis. The sequence continues at coordinate 59,794 of NJDC01002592.1, forward strand.
ATTTATTATTTTTATGCATGTATTTCAATCGATTTCTCCGTCATTTGTGAACTTTAATATTCACTAATGTCCCCCACGTTGGTCCGGGCTCCTTTGCATCTGCTTTCCTGCCAGGCAGCTCGTAAAAGGCGAGCATAGGCTTACTAAAATCGTGACATCTAACTAGGTGGCAGAGTTTCAGAGCGACTCACCCGGATTGGTACTACTTACCTATTCCTGTCGCCATAACGTCATGACATGTTCCGGTTTGGAGGGTAAGGTAGCCAGTAATTTAGCTTACTTTTGCTCGAGGCCTAACATCGCGGCCTCAGGTTGGCAACGCACCATTACCACCTTTTGGTGTCTCTAGGCGGCGTGAATTTCTTACCATCAGGAAATCCGTCTGCTTGTTCACCTTCCAATATCAAAAAAAATATTTTGAAAAATAACTTTTTTATTTGAATTAACACCTAATCTACGTGCCAAAAGAATGTTTGCTTTTGTTTCGTTTAGCAACAGTTGTAAGATTAATATACATAGATTCATTAAGATTTATATTTCCTTACTGGTAGAGTTAAAAAAAACAACTTCTACCAACATTGTTATGCAAAATACTTACTTCATAAAAAAACTAAGTATTTTACTGCTATTCGATTATCAGATATACTTCATGGCAATAAACAGAAGCACATCGGAAGTAGGTACGTTCTTTCAATTTTCAAATAAAAAAAATTAAAACTGGTTTACAAATTAGAGAGAAATGGCGCAACATAAATAATAAAAAAGTCAATCACGATATAACCCCCTCTAATTTTAAAATCGGTTAAAATAGTTTTAGTGTTTCAATTGTAAATTTAAAACACAGTAGGTTATGTAGTCGTAGAACGAACGTTGAATGAATTACGAGAATAATGAATGGATGATTGTCGACTAGTCGAATAGATGTTACACCGGTAGTTGAGAATTGACATTCGTTACTAATTAGTTGTCGTTATTCGAATACAGATATTAGTTCACTACTAATTTGCTATTCGAACAGGAAAATTAGTAGTTACTAACTAGTCGAAAAGTGAAAGAATTCGGAGTCGCGCAACGCTAGTATGTAGTGCCGAAAACGGCACATGTTGATTTTTGCTAAAAATGTACATAAATAAATAAATCTGATTTTTTTTATTATTTTTCCTCGAATTTAAACATAACATCCTATAAAAAACTATTGTTTTCATATTAATATAAAATTTCATGCATTTAAGGGTTAACTTAGTAGTTACCTTTAAAAAAGTCACTGCCTGTCGCATGTACGCTTAGATCTTTAAAAAAGAGAAAGACTTATTTGTCACTAGCTGAGCTGAATGTGATACTATGAATATTGTTTTTTTTTTCATGTAAACCTGACTATAACTTCCATAAAAATAAGACAAAATTATTCTATTACTTATTGTATTTTATAAGTGGGATTTTATTAGGTTATTTTTTTATTATTTCTCTATTAGAAACGAGAATAAAAGGATTTATAAAGTCCATTCGTATGTATGCCGTTATTTCGTGCTACTTTGACACATGCCGCTCCTTGTATATAAACATGAGAACGCGTTTACAAAAAAAGCTGCGGGTGGCATAATCCCACATTTTAATTTATACTGACAAATTATCAATTTAGTTTAAAAATGCTGTTGTGAACGGTATATATGTTGACTCTATGTGTGCCAAAATGTTTTGCTATCATTAGGAGAACAATGACGTATCTAAAGATGAAGCTATAAACAAGTAAATTAACTGTAATATTAGATAACTATGTGATTATGTTAACAATTTACAACAATACTTAATTGTACTTATTTTGTAGTAAGTTTAATTGTGCACAATAAAGAGTCCATTAATTCATTCAAATAAATGATTATCCTGGGACAAATTACACAAATAAATCTAGCCCAAAGTAAGCAAATTATATTCTTATGTTGTGGGTAATAATACACGATACTAATAATACACAGGAATACTTATCTTATAAGTACCAGTATAAATTTAATGGAAACCCAGACCCGGAAATACTAACATCGATGCTCATCACTCAAAAGCTTCCCCTGTCGGGATTTGAACACGAGCCTTGCCTTGATCGGCCGAGTTAGACATGTACGCTAACCCCTCGACTAACGAAGCGGTATTTAATTACACTGCTGAAATACTCTATTGTAGCTAAGAACCATCTTAATCACTTCAGCGTTTAAACTATAAAAACCGCATCGAAATCGATCAATCCCTTCAAAAATTATGATGCCACACACAGACACATAAATCAAACTTATAATACCTTTATTTTTGATGTGCGATAAACTACAAAGATTACGAAACTTTATACCGTAACCTCTAAAGTCTAAACCATAATCAATCCGCCTCGTTGGTCGAGTGGCTAGCGTACACGCCTAACTACACCGATCAACTGCGATGTTCGGGTTCGATTTCCGACGGGGCATTTGTGTGATGAACATTTAGATGTCTGCATTTCCGGGTCTGGGTGTTTATTAAATTTATTCTGGTATCTATTTAAGTATTTCTATGTATTAGAATCGTTGACTAACACCCATAACACAAGCATATTATAATTTGTTTACTTTGGGGTTAGATTCAGTTTGTGTAAGTTGTCCAGATTTGTGTATTTTTTCAGCCACTAGCTATGTCAATGCCTGCCAGTAATAAGTAGGTAAGTATAACGTAGATAACAAATACCTACCGACGAGTGCTGTGTGTAAGAATAGGTAAATTCTCTTGTACGATGACATAAGTAGCAACAGTTGTATCATTGACTTCAGAACCGCACTCGTCGTGGTGTATCCTCAAGATGTAAGCGTCCTGGGCGCTGTTGGGGTTGCCCTGGATAGAGCAGCGCTCTGGGCCTCCGTCAGCAGCCTCAACGGCGATCCTGCCGCCGAAATATGGACCCGTAGATACTTCCACTTCACTTGCATGAGGAAGACATTGTGTTGCTCGTGCCGAAACTAGAACAAAAAACTTTTATTACTATCGTCATTTTAGCGGTTATTTTACCATCTATTGCTGATACTGCTTATTGATATTGCTGATCCCCGTGTTGGTCCGGGCTCCTGTGCAGAATAGACCATCTGCCTTCCTGCCAGGCAGCTCGTAATAGGCGAGCATAGGCTTACCGTCACTAACACCGTGACATCCTACTAGGTGGTAGAGTTTCGCACCGACTCGCTGGGATTGGTATCACAGCCTTACCTATTCCTGCCACCATAACGTCCAATGCTTGCTGTTGACCTGTTCCGGTTCGGAGGGTAAGGTAGCCGGTAAACTTACTTTTGCTCGAGGCCTAACATCCCGGCCTCAGGTTGGTAGCGCACCATTACCACCTTTGGTGTCTCTAGGCTGCGTGAATTTTCTACCATCAGAAAATCCGTCTGCTTGTTTGCCTTCCATTATCATAAAAAAAAAGATTTCAAAAATTTTAAATTGGAAAAAAATATACAAAATCTATGTGACGAAATGTAGCTGAGAATCTATCCATCCATCTCGAAAACGTCAGCTGTCAAACAAAATAGAAATAGTCTATTCTATATATCCATTCTAAAGATATGATGCCACAAAAAGATACACACACGCACACACATACTCAGATCGTTAAACGTCAAAACAATCCTCGATTTCCATCCGTAGGTAAAAATAGAAACTTACATCCTTTAGTAGGCACAATAATAATCTTAGATCCAATGGATTGCGGATCAGCAAGTTCTCTGGCGTCTCTCCTCACTGGCCGTACTTCGAAGGAGTATGTGGTAGCCATCCGCAGCCCTGTGATATACGTCGTGTACGTTTGCCCCCGCCGCATTCCGGCTGACGGCTTCAACGTCGTTGATTCTATCATCGCCCTTGCTGACCTTTCTTCCTCAAAGTTATCGACTACCTGTAATAGAATTTGTATTAGACATTTATTTATTTATTACTAGCGGCTCGCCCCGGCTTCGCAAGGTTATGATTTCTGAAATATACATATACAACTTCCTCTTCAATCACTTTATCTATTTAAAAAAACCGCATCAAAATCCGTTGCGTAGTTTTAAAGATTGAGTAATAAAAAGGGACATAGGGACAGAGGAAGCGACTTTGTTTTATACTGTGTAGTGATTTGTTAGTTTTCCCCCATTGGTCAAAGTCATCAAAGTTATCGACTACCTGTAATAAAATTTATATTAGACATTTATTTATTTATTACTAGCGGCCTGCCCTGGCTTCGCACGGTTATGAAATATACATATAAACCTTCCTTTCCAATCACTTTACCTATTAAAAAAACTGCATTAAAATCCGTTGCGTAGTTTTAAAGATTTAAGCATACAAAGGGACAGAGGAAGCGACTTTGTTTTATACTATGTAGTGATTTGTTAGTTTTCGCCCATTGGTCGAAATTAGACCATAATAAATTTTAATTATTAGTTATTCAATAGAAATTATTAAAATAAAATGTTCAAACATTTTTTTTACTATTGTTAATTATCTTTTTAATAAGAACGCCATCTTAATTTATCAAGACCAATTACTTTGTTTCAAAACAGTATCAATATAGTTTTCGCGCTATCTGCTATATTTTATCGTTATCAATATTTTTGTTTGTATGTGTCAAATATATGTTAATATATGTAATGTTTTATTTATTAATTTTATGCACTTTGAAGGCATTATTATTGAAAAATATTAGAGTTCTGCATTTCTCCTACATATAATCTTGTGTGCCAAACTTCATACTCCTCCGTCAGCGCAACTTTCGTAAAAAGGGGTCAAAAGTTATTGCTTTACGTATAAATATTATGGTCAGGCTACAAATTTTGTGTTCACATTGTTCGTGATATAAATATGCAAGATATAAAAAATACAAAAAATATACAAATAGTGGTCGTATCGCTCTTAAGCAATCTCTGCTAGATAACTAGGCACGATTGAAATTAATAAAGAAAATGAGGACAAACAAAGTAAAATTAAAGGTAAAAACAAAATTTGTACGTAAAAAAGATAGTAAATATAATTTAGGCATAAATATAAAATGAAATGCGTTTTCATTAACTAATAAATATTAAAAAAAAATCACAAAGTGATATTAGTATATTATACAAATATAAATAGGTACATAAACATACATTTCTAGTAACAAATACATACTATATCAATACATATTCGTAAAATCCTATTTGACAAGAGTATCTAACAAATGAATATTACGTAAGTATACATGTACTTATATAGACTGAACAAATATATTAAATTAATAGATACAATACCTAATATTAAATTTATACTAATATTAACTTTGAATGTAATTGCATACATCAAATATGAATGACATTATGCAACTTAAAAAAAACTGGTGTAATGTGGTCAAATAAATCAGAAAATGATTTGGTCACGCCCTAATAAATCTGCAGGTTTCTGGTTTATAAAATAAACGACCGACCGACGTCTGTATACGTCCATGTCATAGGTAGGTATAAAGTTAATTACGGTCTAAACTTCTTACGATCAAAAACTGCTTACAATAATTTAGTCATTTTGATTTATTACATAATTTATATTTATTTTTATTTTATTCTGTGGTCTGGCACGACGGACATATTTTACAGATATAAATAATTATATTACGGCATTGTGTCAAAATATTGAGGCCACAAGTGTTTAATCCAGTTCTTCCATCTTTGTACATATTTAATTAGTACCTAGACATAGTATCTTGACGCCCGTATCACCAAGGAGGTAGGCAGAGCCATAAACGGGGATCCCGCCCATATGCAATCCCAGGTAACGCTCTTTTTATTAGAAACTAGCTGTCTTGGCGAACTTCGTTCCACCCGTTCAGTTTGTATGGGAAAAAATAAAGTATTATTTTTCTCTTCATAAGAACCTTCTTTTGACCATAACTAACATAATATAAAAAGAATTAGCCTAATCGGTTGAGTCGTTCGAAAGTTATGCGCTTACCGACACATTTAGTAATTCATTTTTATATTATAGATTTGGAACACTTTTTGTTGCCCGACTCGGGGTTTGAACTCATGAAGTCAAGTCCAACTAGACGACACGAGAGACAACTACCTACAAAACAATCCTACAGTTAAGTAATGGATCCGGGGTTTTACGCTGTCCATTGCTTCAGAGAAAAAGAAATGGTAGGATCAAAAACAAGAGAATGAAGAAGGCTTCGTTGGTTTGGTTATATGGAAAGAATGATGATATTGGAAGGCAAACATTTAGACTCTAGAATATACAGTGTAAAATACAAAAACTTACTATACGAAACAATAAATATTAAAACATAAACTTAATAACAACAACTAATGTGTCAACATGCTAATTAATTACTACTAAAAAAAACCCTTAACAATTGTCAATCCTTCATTCATCCTTGCCTTCTTAAAAGTTGTCAATGTTCGAAATTTCATAATAATATGACAATGAGTTTTTTTTATGATAATGGAAGGCAAACAAGCAAGCGAATTTTTGATGGTAAGAGATTCACGCCGCCTAGAGACACCAAAGGTGGTAATAGTGCGTTACCAACCTGAGGCCGGGATTGTCCCTAGCAAAAGTAAGTTTACCAGCTACCTTATTTTCTGAACCTGAACACGTCAACAGTAACTTTATGGCGGCAGAAATAGGTAAGGGCGGTGGTAACAATCCGGGCGAGTCGCTGCGAAACTCTACCACCTAGTAGGATGTCACGATGTTAGTGACAGTAAGCCTATGCTCGCCTTTTACGAGCTCTTTGGCAGGAAAGCAGATGGTCTATACAAAGGAGCCCGGACCAAAACGGGATAATAACACAGAATAATAAGTACTAACGTAGTAATAGGGGTCAGACGCAGGGTTGATACAGAGATTATGAAATATAATTATCAGGAGTGACCTTTATTGACATTCAATAACCAAATCCCATTAGAATTCACTAGAAATACATCGCCCATATGTGTCTGGTTCCCCTTTCTGGAATAGTTTGAATATAGCAGAGTCTTTACCATGGGTTCGGTAATCTTATATAAGATTATGTATATAATATTCTATATGTACATAAAATTCTTGTGTCACAATGTTCGTTCCCGTAATACTGCGAAACGGCTTGACCAAGAAATTTTGTGAGCATATTGAGTAGGTCCGAGAATCCGAGAATCGGCCAATGTCTATTTTTCATACCCCTAAGTGACAAGGGTGACTCAACCCCATTTTTTTTACTAAAATATTAAAAATATAGCAGAACAGCGTCTGCCGGGTCAGCTAGTTTTGTGTAAAAATCCTAACTATTCCACACTAATCAAGTTGCAGGCAAACAGCAACTAAGATAAAAATAACCTTTAACTTAAGAATACTTTTTATCGACAAAAAGTATTTATGTAAAAAATAACTATCTTCGCATATGATCTAGATATAGATTATTGCACTAGCTAGTTAGAGACGAGCAAACATCTTTATTTCGGTAAAAAGTTTTCCCGTAATAAAATTGCTGGTACAAAGGCTGCATAGAAATTATGAGGTGTGACATTTCGCTGTGCAACGGGGAATAATAGGCACAGCGGTCTGCGCGCCAAACCGTGACCGACACGATGACTGATGAGGAGAACATGACTGATGTCTGAGGATATTACTGGCCATTAGCGTTCTCACATTACTCTTGTGATAGATTAGATGGACAGGTTATAATCCTGTTACTTTTGCTCGATGCCTAACATCCCGGCCTTAGGTTGGCAACGCACCATTACCACATTTGGTGTCTCTAGGCGGCGTGAATTTCTTACCACCAGGAAATCCATTTCCACCACATCCACATCAAATGTGTGTTCGGAGGGTAATCTAGCCAGTAAACTTACTTTCGCTCTAGGCCTAAGATCCCGGCCTCAGGTTAACAACGCACCATTACCACATTTGGTGTCTCTTGTCGGCGTGAATTTCTTACCATCAGAAAATTCGCTTGCTTGTTTGCCTTCCATTATCATAAAAAAACTCATTGTCATATTATTATTATATATAAATTTGGAACATTGACAACTTTTAAGAAGGCAAGGATGAATGAAGGATTGACAATTATTAAGGGTTTTTTTAGTAGTAATTAATAAGCATGTTGACACATTAGTCGTAGTTATTTTTATTAAGTTTTTGTATTGTACACTGTATATTCTACATTTATTTTGGGGTTGCTGTAAGAAATCTCTTAAAGATAAGCTCGCCTTTTGTATAATGTTACATATTCACTTATTTTATGACTGTTTTGTGTCCAATAAAGTATTAAATGAATAAATGAAAATAGTTCTCTATTGCCAGAAATGCTAAAATGCATAATGATTTAGAAGTTTACCAGATGAGAAGCTAATGAGAACTGGACATTCACTACATTACACATTAGAAAATCGTTTTTCGCGCTCATGAGTAGGTATGCTTTTGACCATAATTAATTGAATATTAGAACATTCTACAAATTAATTTAATTAGAAAGACCACTATTACATTTATTTGACACATACATGTAATTTAAAAATCTACAACCGGATCTGAACCCGGTTACTCACTGAAAAGACAAGTATCTTCATGCCAATACTCTCGAAAGGGTAGGCAGAGACACAACCAGGGCATCCACGACTAGCCGAAGACACTAAATCCCACAATATGACAGGCAAGCTGGCACTTATATCCAATACCAGTTAACGATATTTTTATTAGAAAATTCAAAATACACATTGACTAATTTTATTGTGGCCAGACCCGGGAATCGGATTCGGCACCTCAAGAAGTCAAATCCGACTTCGGACCGCTAGATCAAATAGGCTGAAAAGATTTATATGAACAAGTTTAAGGGCTATAATTTAGAATAGGGGTGGGCAAACTTTTGTGACCGCGTGCCAGTAAATTAAAATAAATCTTGAGGCGGGACGGTAAATTAAAAACACCTAAAAAGAGCTGTAAATACAACGATTATAAAACGTTGTACAAAGATAACATAAGGCAATTGTTTTTTATTTTTACAATCTTTTATTAAAATAAAAACGATTTATGAAGTCTTAATATATGAAATACGTATTATATATGTTTAAAGTATAAATTCAAACTTTTCGACCATTATTTTTTAAGGAGGTTCATATATTTTCTGAAGAAAAAACGCTCGGCCGGATTAAAACCGCTGCGCACTTACGGGCCGCATTCGGCAAACGGGCCGTAGTTTGCCCACTACTGACTTAGATTGATATACATTATATTATAGTAATGATTAAAAACATACCTTGGTTCTACATCGATATTGACCCCAGGCTTGCAGTTCGCAGTAGTGAACTTGGAACGCTAATATTTTCTTTGGATCTTCATCTTCGCTTTTCCCATACTCCCACCTCAGTCGAACGTCGCGGAAATCTGGCTCACCGATTAAATGTAGCACTTCTGAAAAAACAGAATTTTGCTAACGTTATTAAAATTTCTTACATATAACTAGGTGTTTTTTATATATATTTTTATTATAATGGAAGGCAACCAAGTAGACGGATTTCCTGATGGTAAGAAATTCACTCCGCTTAGAGACACCATAGGTGGTCACCGTTGCCTGAGGTCGGGATGTTAGGCCTCGAGCAAAAGTAAGTTTACCGGCTACCTTACCCTCCGAATCGGAACACGTCAACGGCAAGCACTGACATAATGGTGGCAGGAATAGGTAAGGCGGTAGCACCAATCCGGGCGAGTCGCTGCGAAACTCTACCACCTATTTGGTGTGTAACTTCCCTTTCGCTAACAAAAAATGAAGTTATGCACCAGATCAACGGGCGCGTAAGTTTTATTAGGAAGGGGGTTAGACTCAACACCCTGAAAAATGTTGTAAGAGAGCCAGGAAGCAGAAGTCACTCTTTATAAGTAGTAAGATATACATATAGACGTCATGTATGTTATTAGTGCAACAATAAAACACATCTCTATTTATTAATTTATTTTAATAATCTATATATTAATACCCCTTTTTACGAAAATTGCAGGGGCAATAAAATTTGGCACACTTATAGTTTATGTGTAAGAGAAGTGCAGAACGCTAATATTTTTCAATAATAATGCTTATAAAGTACATTAAATCAATAAATAAAACGTTACCCACACTACCATGCATTTGACACACACAAAGAAATATATTGATGATAACGGTAAAAGATCACAGATGGCGCACCAAAAAGTTTGGAAACAATGTAGTCGGTGTTGAGAAATAAAGATGGCGTTCTTATAAATAAGATATTAAAATATATTATGGTCGAATTTCGACCAATGGGCGACCACTAGTTTATTTAGATACCTATTTCTATTTCTTGTCATTTTAAATTATATGTGTAGTTTCTTTAAAAATAATAACAAACAGTTATGAACACAAAATGCAATAATAATGAAAAACTTAACTAAGTATTCTCTACAACCGCAAAAACTCCACCAACAAGCTATGAACTCCTTACAGTAGGTAGTAGCAGCAGTAGCACTAGTTTTGACATGATGCCATAGTTACATTAATAATACGAAAAAAGAAATATCCCCCCCATAAAGCCTATTATTAATGTAGCAATAGAACCATCTCGTCTACATCTGTCAATCAAAAAATGTAATTGTGTTGCATCTGTGGCATCATAACTTTAAAATCCATTCATCCGTTTTAAAGTTATGATGCCACAGACAGACTCACCCAAGCACGTCAAACTTATGACAACCCTCAGTTTCCGTCGGGGATTACTAAAATACAAATATCTGCTAAAGGCAAATATTATTTTAAGTTAGAAAATATTTAAATGGCCAGAAAACGGAAATAGCGCTAGGATGTTGATGGTGATTGGATGATCAAATGAGATTAAACATGGTATAACTCAAACATTTTAACTTTTGATAACTTCTGACAAAACCAACGTGTAATGTAGCTAAGAACTGGCTTAAACACGTCAGGTATCAAACGAAACAATCTGCATCGAAATCTGTCCATCCGTACAAAAATTAGGATGCTTAGAGTTTAGACTTACGCACACGCACACACACACACACACACACACACACACACACTTATGTGTGTCACACTTATAACACTTTTTCCGTTGTTAACAAATTTACTTGCATTGTTTCACTTATGGTTTCGTTTTTTGTTAATATTAAACACAAATAGAGATACGCTAAACGCCACGGTCAGAACTCGGTAAGTAGGTAAATTCAATGTGCGTGTGTGAAAATTGGCACAACAATATTTGTAGGCAATATGGCCGCATTTTTCCCAATTCACAAAATATTGTTACGTGCAGGTAAGGTTGAATTTTAGGAGGTCAAATATACATTTTCTGGCAAATACAGTAGGATTACTCTTGACTCTCGATTTCATGCTATTTGGAAATTGGAATCGGGTTAGTATCATTCATGTTACAGTGCTAGCGGATTATTAACATTGACCGTCGCACTGGTTATGGGGCTAGCGTATACACCTTACTTCAGCGAGCAGCTGCGAGGTTCGCGTTCGATTCCCGACCTGTCGCAACTGTGTGATGAAATTTGGATGTCCGAGTCTCCGAGTCTAGATGCATATTAAATTTATTCTGTTATCTATATAAGTATTTTTATGTATTAGAATCGTTGCCTAACACCAATAACACAAGCATACGATTTGCTTACTTTGGGGTAAGATTTAATTTCTGTGATGTATCCAGTGACATCTGTGTTATTTTATTATTAAGTTCCAATAAAATTTAATGAATCCTATAAAATAATTTATTGTATATTATTAATAATTTGCTAGTATTGTGTTCAAATGCAGGTACCTAAAATAACGAATGCAATTCCAATTTTTAATTTGCATGAAATCGAGATACAAAGTAGTAGCCCTACTGGATTTATCCATACTCTAGCACGTAGGTAAATTGCCCGAAATTAAATCTAGATATCAAATCCAAAGCTGGGATTTCGAACGATTTCTGTAATTGGTTAATAGATCCCTCAAGATGCGCTTCGATGCGTAAGCAATGCAGCGATCCGAACGTACTATTGACCCAATGACTTGTGCGCTGGTCCATCTCTTTGTAACTGGGTATAATATCACCGAAGTAATGAGATACTTACTGAGCTATTTCACATACAATTATAATATTTCTCTAACATATTTTAATCTCTTTATCTAACACTGAGCTATCAAGAACAATATTTATTCATTTTAGGCTCACATTTTGCGTAAGGATCCGCTTAAAGCAAACTTAATTTTGTAATTGGATAAAATAAAAATTCTTCTTGTTAAGTATAAAGTTGAAATTAAATTTCCGAGAGAGAGTGTATTAGTAAGGTCAATGAGTGTATTCGTAAAATCTGATTCGCATAATTTTGTACACAATTCTAGCACATTATTAACATATAGTTAAAAACTAGCCGAGACCTAGCGAACTTCGTATCGCTTGACATTAACACCCGTATTCAAGAAGCTTACTTTGCTAAGTACCTACCTAATGAAAGTACGACATTTAGCTATGCCTTTCTTACGTTAATCCATCCAATTAATGAACAATACTTAATTCAATATCAGTATTGTAAATATAAATATAGCTAAATGTCGTACTTCAGCGATTTTTCATTACTTAGCCAAGTAAGCTTCCTAACTACGGATGCAAGAACTTTAAAGAGTTTGTATGAATTAAAACATTGTTTTTTCCATATATCCTGCAATTTTATAGGTTTTTTTTCTTTAAAAGAACACAACAACAAAAATTAGCAAAATTGGTCCACCTAATTTAGGCGTGATGCGATGGCCACACGAAATGGGGATTCACTTTAATATATAGATAAACAATCATTTATTATACCTACTTATCGTATTAGTGTATAATAGTAGTGGATCAATCGACATAATTCGTAATAGGAAAAAAATAACCACTCTGTAATACATCATCTTTTAGAGGATAAATATTTTTCTATAATTTGATGGTCGATATCTTTATTCCTCACACACTGAATTATGCCCTTAGTTTTAAATACAAAAACTGTTGTTCTATACCGCCTCTATGCGGCGTATATTTCTTACCATCTGGAAATCCGTCTGCTTGTTTGTCTTCCAATATCATAAAAAATATGTCTACAATGAAAGAATTTAAAATTCATTCGGTTGCAGTTTAAAAATAGCACCACATTTATTTCGGATTTGTTCAATTTGGTTAATAAGTAAATATATCACCAATCGAACTTATTCAGTTAAATATATTACAACATTCCTCTCAATTTTTACTTACATAATATTGATGTGAAATTATTAAGAGCAATTTTTGCAGGTTTTTTCATTTTGAAAACTGACGTTAACAACTTCATTGGGTACGACGCGACGCGGACGTCGCGATTTAATAATTATTTTTTCTAAAATTAGAAAAAATGGTCCCGAAATTATCCCACATAAATTTTATCAACATACTATTAGCAGTTTTTGAGTAAGACTAATGTAACAAATACACTTTAGGTAACACACAATAATTATGAGTTCCTTAAGACACGGGAAAAACTTATGCACTATTAATATAACGCAAAATCCACTAATCATATCAAGATAAAATTTATACGGAACCACCTCGGAATGATGGCCTATCTTTCTAAAAAAATAACCATCGAAATCAGTTGACTAATGACAGAGTTATCGCGTAACAAACATAAAAGAATATAAAAAACATACAGTCGAATCTATATCCTTCTCCTTCTTTTTTTTGGAGTCGGCTTAAAATGAAAATATATCCAAAGTCATGACACAACGGCCATATTGAATTTGATCATTGTGGCATTTTAGAAGGCATTGTAATAAAATATCAATATCAGTACTTCCAATGTCATATAAAAAAAACTGCCAAATTTCAGTTCTACTTTTTTTTAAAGAAAAGCAAACAAGCAGACGGATTTCCTGATAGTAAGAAATTCACGCTGCCTATATACAGCAAAGGTAGTAATGGTGCGTTGCCAACCTCAAGCAAAAGACTAGTACCACCTAGTCAGATGTCACGGTGTTAGTGTAGGTAAGCCTAAGCTCGCCTTTTACGCCTGTCTGGCAGGAAGGCAAATGGCCTATTCTGCAAAGGGGCCCAGACTAACACGGGGCTGTCTTGACAATTACGAAGAATATGACCGCCTCGTTGTTCGAGTGGCTTCCGTACACGCCTATCTATACTGCAACCAACCTCCAACCTGCAGAAGCAAAGGAGCCCGGACCAACCGGGTAAATAAAATCTATTGGAATCAAATATTTTAAAGTACCTATTTAATAAATGAGTGTTTGATATAGATATGTAATTGAGAAGATTTTCGTTTTAAATAAAGTTCTCGTCCATGACACAATGTAAATTTAATATTTTTATAATAAGGAAATTGTAAAAATATTTTTGAGAGGTACTTTCAAAATGTAAGGTTACGTAGATACGTGTTGAAATTATCTTTTACGTGTGCTCTGGTTATAGTTAATGCATCTAACATGATTGTAACTACGTTGCAATATGCCGTATACTGGCCTAAAATCTTAGATAGCCCGTAAACTCGCAAATACATTAAACACTAGGTACCCAAGTAAACTAGATTATTGAGGATACATTCCCACAATGAGAAATTTGAGGTCGTCCCAAAAATATATATTAAATTTAAAGTTTTTTATCGATTTTCTAGTAACGAAAATGAACAATCTAATATATCTAAAATTCTCATGTCACGGTGTGCGTGATTGAACTCCTCCGAAACGGTATGACCGATTTTTATGAAATTTTGTGAGCATTTTGAGTAGGTCTGAGAGTCGGCCAACATTTATTTATTTATTTTACACTTTATTGTACACGTAATAGAGAATTGACAGCGAGAAAATACAAATATAAATATCGTACAATATTGTATCTATTACAAGAGATATCTTACTGCTAACTGCTAAGATAGAGAAAAACGATACAAAATAAAAAGCGATAGGTAGACAGTGTACAAGCTGAAGAATAAAGAGATAAAAATCTATTTTTCGTACCCCTAAGTGATGAGGGTGACTCAACCCCACTTTTTTACTAAAATCACATTAAAAAGTATAGCAGAGCAACGTCTGCCGGGTCAGATAGTCTTACATATAAAAGTTAGTCTAGTTTTATATAGTATAATTTCCGTATCACAATGTTGGTTACCGTACTCCTCCGAAACGGCTTTACCAATTCTCAATAAAATTTTGTGAGCATATTGATTAGGTCTGAGAATTGGCCAACATCTATTTTTCGTACCCGTGATAAGGGTGACTCACCCACACTTTTTTGATAAAATCACATTAAAAATAGCAGAACAACGTCTGCCGGGTCAGCTAGTAATATTATAAAAACTAAGAAAAGGTTAACCTAAGCAAGTGAATTTTGCTTAAAAAAATACTAAACGAAATTAATTTATCGTTCACAAAAGAATAGCATATGTAAACAGAAAATGTGAATGTTTTTAAAAAAATCGGCACTGATTCATTGCCACAAACGTCTAGGATCGCTTATTAATTATTTTTTTTACCATAAGGGCACACGGGGCCAGTGCCCAGGGCCCCTATATTCAGAGGGCCCCGAAGGATCGACCATTCCACTCACATTTTAACCTCAAAATATTTTGACTGGGTGCATTACGTTTTTTTCGTTGGAGCATTCAATTTCGCAGCTTAAGAACGACTAAGTAATTTTTCAATGATTATGGGCATAGTAAGTGACATTTTTCATAAAATTAAGTGTGAGGTAAAATAGAAGATTTTGCTCAACAGAAATCCCGAAAGAAACTATTATCATAATTATGAAAAAAATTGCAGCATACTTATATTATTAATGACATACTGTAATTAAATAATGTAATTGATTACCCAAAAAATCATAGCGAAAAAAATGTAAAATTTGATTTCTTTATTTTTCAAAAGGACCCCAAGTTTCTGTGTGCCCAAGGACCCCAGGATAATCTAACACGGCCCTGCCGGTGCTCCTTATTATTCACCATTTAAATGTCTGGCGATAACAGCAAGCAAACCCGGCAGACAGAATAGGTATGTTAGTTATTAATTCAACAACACTCAGTTGAAAAAACTAATGACCATGAAACGATTACATTGTTTATCTTTGTGATGAATTACTTTTATCCTATGAAATATTCATATATTTTATCTTAGAACATTTCACTTTCGCCTTCAGGTGTAGGTGTGCACAACAGCCAAATCCTGATGTAAATGTCTGTCGTCAACTGTTTTTATAAACTTTCACTTGTTATTACACTTTTAATTTTAATTACGTGTGACTTTCTTATTACAATAAAACAGTAATAAGTGTTATAAATATTATTACTTAAATATTTATCTGGTTAATTTGTGTTAGACAATAGTTTATAATTTCAATTTTGGCACGATTTCTTTTACACACAAATGCGAACGGTTCAGTTTTTTATTGATATTGGAAGGTTAACAAGCAGACGGTTTTCCTGATGGTAAGAAATTCACGCCGCCTAGAGACACCAAAGGTGGTAATGGTGCGCTGCCAAGCTGCGGCCGGGATGTTAGAGCTCGAGAAAAAGTAATTTTACCGGCTACCTTACCCTCTAAACACGTCATGACAGCAGAAAGAGGTAAGGCGGTGGTACCAATCCGGGAGAGTCGCTGCGAAACTCTTCTACTCAGTCATATGTCATGGTATTAAGTTTTTGGGTTACACTTAATAATACACGGATACATTTTTCGCTTATTTTTTTAGTTTATGCAGATTGTTGAAACCGCTATTCTGGTCATGATAAAACTGATAAGGTACCACCTCGGAATCATGACCAATTTTTATGAAAAAGAACCATCAAAATCGGTTGGCTATTGACTAAGCAATTGCATAACAAATAGATAAAAATACGAATTGAGAACCATTTACCTTTTTAAAGTCGGTGATGTATATGTTTATAGTTAGGTTTGGGTTTTGATGGTTATTTTTTCGGTAGAATATGATTGTCATTTAGTAGATTTTTAAAGTGGTTTCATACATAAGTACCTAGATAGACATTATGAAGATCTGACAAGTGATTTATATTTTTTTTCTTTCTTTAGGCTTTGGCCTTTACGTTAGTATTTAGCCATTAGTCAAGTAGAAATTTGCATCAAATTTTATATCAATTTCAATTAATTTTATTTAGTCATCAGTCATAAGTCGTCAGGAAGTCATGTCAGGCTCTTGGGTAAAGCGGTGGCCTGTTTACTCAAGTTCATGTAACCAGATTTGGCGGCAACAAGGAAATACACGATACGCTAATTTCTTCATGATTATTTCATTTGTGCACTTTCACTGAACAAAATTGTACAAAATGCCACCAAAATTGACTAATTTCGCTCAATATCAACACGAAATTTAATAATTATGAAAAAACTGACCATCTTTTCTCTCGATGGCGCCAAAACTCTGATTCATATTTAATAATGCAATTTTTTGAAGTTATACTTCTTTTGGCGCGAGTGGGAAAAATGATGAAAGTGAATTTTTACGATGCGCGCGCACACCGACACATAAATGTGACAGTGAAGTTAGTTGCTACCGACAGAAAAAAGCAACACCCTGAAGTTAGTTGCGAACCTTTTTATTCGGTATTTTTGGATTGTTACGCCAAAAAAGTATAACTTCTTACGTGCGTACATGAGTACGCACACTCTTTTTTTGTCTATTTGGATAATGTAGTATTGAAACTGACGTCGGTTTTTGTAGTTTTATTGGGTTTGAATAAAATACTTTTAAAATATATTTTTAAAATCAAATACCTATTTTTATATTTAAATAACAGTGCATATATTGTTGGTGTTTTTTTTATGATATTGGAAGTCAAACAGGCAGACTGATTTCCTGATAAGAAATTCACTCCAATGGTGGTAATGGTGCGTTGCCAACCTGAGGCCGGGATGTTAGGCCTCGAGCAAAAGTAAGTTTACCGGCTACACGTCATGACGTTATGGCGGCAGGGATAGATAAGGCGGTAGTACCACACCATGCGGGTCGCTGCAAAACTCTCCCACCTAGTCAGATGTCACGGTGCTAGTGACGGTAAGCCTATGCTCGCATTTTACCTGCCTGATAAGAAGACAAATAGTCTATTCTACAAAACACCCGGACCAACATGGGGAAAATCTGGATGATATTAAGGTAATTAAATTAGTGGAACTTTGCAATTAAAAAAAAACTCTAATATTAAGAAAAACTAGCTGTTTTCGTGACTTTGTTTTTACAAAATCGATGTTACATTTTGGAATGAAAAAAGCAAAATGTCAATACGAAATTATTTTTTTGTGAAATACAAACAATGAAATGTTGCACCACGTTAAGTGAAAAAAATCAATAGCGAAAGTCCAGTGAAAGCGCTAAAAATTACCAATTGTATATCCGTTTATTATACGTTCAACTGTATCCACCGCTAATCATGTTATTTTTGTGTCACTTAGCACATTATGTCGGTTGTATTAAACTGGTTGTACCTACTAACTGTGCCCACGACTTCGACTGTGTAGAATTTAATTAAAAATGTTTGTAAATAAAAGTAGCCTATGCCTTATTATATCAGCTTTCTGCCAGTGAAACCTGTCGTCAATATCGGTCAAGTCATTTCAAAGATTAGCCGAAATAAACAGACAGATAAACATTGTAAAAATGTTATTATGGTATATGTACCGTAAACATATTCATGTTCATGTAGTGCTAAAGTAAAAAGCGCATTTTAATATTGCAGATAGCTACTTCAATTTTATTTATTGGCATAGATACGTATCGCTACTCGCCAGCATCTTTTATCCCCCGTGATTACCATTTTTTTGAGTACCAATTTTTAACACAAACTATCCCTGTAATGTTAAAAAAAAACATTTGTGAACACCCAGTTTAAGGTTGGTAGCACACCATTATATTGTAGTAGTTTATATCAATACCTAGACGTCATTTTTATTATCAAGCGAAATAAGTAGCTAGCTATTTTTTCTTAGCTTATTTTTATGTAAAACTAGCTGTTGCATGTGTCTGTCTTCACTCGTTAAAGTGACTTTTCACGGTTAGTAACGGGAGCAAAAGATTTTCCCAGAGTAAAAGTAAAGGGCAAGGTAAGCTATTCTAAATGTTGACACAGGCTATAAGATAAGCTACTACACCAGCGGTCGGCAACCTTTTGGCGGGCACGGGCCTCAAGGCGACAATATAAACTAAAGATGGGCCACACTTGTAATATTTACCCTAGAAGCCAAAAATATCTACATATAATTGGTCATGTCCCATAGAAAAAATGGAAATGGGCAGAGAGAAGCGCGTTCTTAAGGCTGAATCTACACTATACGCCTTATATTATACGGTCAAGTGCGGAAAGTTCAAGTTATTTTGACATTTATAACTTATTTTCAAGACATTCACGGCCCGCAAGTAAGATGTCGGCGGGCCGCATGCGGCCCGCAGGCCGCGGATTGCCGACCGCTGTACTACACTAAATTTGGTAAAAATCCATAAAGTAGTTTTTGCGTGAAACGTGAACAGACAAACCGACAAATATTTTTAATATTCCACATTTTGTGTTATGTATCCTGTAAACAATAAGTACCTAGCATTTTTTTTAATATTTCATGTACAGATTTAGTTTTATTACTGTTTTATTATATGTATAGATCTATTTAAAAATTGTTATCAGCTACCCATAATGAATATGAATAAAAACTCGCAATGTGAATGTGCCAGAACTAGCCCAGACAGCAGAACGTTGTGCAGCAAATTTAAATAATAGGTATCTATTTGCTATATATATTACTAGCTGTTACCCGCGGCTTCGCCCGCAATAATTTGAGATGTAAGCTATCCTATCTTTCAAGTTAGGTAAAACTGTAGTTGGTGTGTAAATATGATTGAAATCCATTAAGTAGTTTAGGAGTCCATCGTGGACAAACAACGTGATACGTAAGATATTTAGGTGACAAGTTAATCAATTTTTACCTATGAGTTCTACCTTCTAAAGATAGACTAAAGTAAATTATAGTTATTACTCTAAGACTTACATAGTCTTTATTGCACTTTAATACCGACTATAAAAGTCTACACGCCTTTAAGTACTTTAGTAGTAGATATATTAGACTGCTACATTGAAAAAGCTAAGTAAGTGCTTATACTATGATTATCCATGTATTAAAAATCACTTTTATACTTTCACATACATATTCATTATATTGGCCTACCGGTTTCGCTAAGTAGGTATAGCATCTTCAGAGTGCTAATTCAACTTTAAACATTTATTAATTTAATTTATAGTCCAAGACTAATTAATTTAATTTATAGTTAGAATTGTTATAGTTTCATTTATGTTTTCTTTAAGTTATGGCCTTGAAGATGCCATTATTAGCGAAATCGGTAGGCCAATACAATAAATCCAGTTTATGTGAAAGTGCACCAGAGATTTTAATAAATAAATATCTCTGAAAAATTAATTACGTATTGAATTATATTTAATAATATTTGCTAATACCAACGTAAAATAAAACATAGGTACTTGTATTATGAGTGTTAGTCAACAATACTAACACATAAATATGCCTGCAAGAGATCGCTGTTTTGGCGATAAGGCCGCCTTTGTGTATCACTTAGTTTTTAAGTTTCTTTTAATGTATTAATTATTTTTTTCTGTATTTTGGTGCACAATAAAGAGTTATTCTATTCTATACTTAAATAGAATCTAGAGTAAATTGAGTTAACACATCTAGACCCATACACAGACATCTAAATGTTCATCATAAAAAATTCTGCCCCCTCCGGAAATCGAAACAAAGCCTTGCGGTTGAATTGGTAGAGTTAGGCGAGTACGCTAAACCCTTGAAAATGAGTCAGTGTTTAATCATCAAGAGCCCAACAATAAACAATAAAATGTTTACACCTTTTTAATCGACTTTGAAAAAGGAGGTTACATTCATGTATCCACTCCTATATTATTATGTATGTTAATCGATTTCTCCGTCATTGCTGAACCGATATCAAATTTTTTTATTTGAAAGAGCGTACTTCCGAAGTGATTGCCGCCAAGTCTGGATCTGATGATGGAATCTCAGGTAAATCGATTCGTCGATTTATATCAATCTTTCACGATCTATGTGGGTGTAGGTATAAAATTCCAAGTACCTACAAAAAACGTAGGTACGCTTGTACTAGTCTCACGGTGTTCCGAATCTGAATTTCTAATTGGGAAACCTGTAGGGTTACTCTTGAAGCTCGATTCATGCAATATTGGAAATTGGAATCGAGTATGTCACTTTAGGTACTGTTGAACAGAGTACTGGCGAATTAATATAATTTAATTAATAGTAAGCAATACGTTAGTTTATCGGATTGGTTGAATTTATTTGGAATTAAATGTTAATATTCCGCTAGTACTGTGTTCTAGAGTAGGTACCTAAAATGACGTACACCATTCTAATTTCCAATCCTCATGACATCGAGATTCAAGAGTGAGCATACTAATCAGTAGGGTTACTCTCGAATCTCGATACCATGTGAATTGGAAATTGGAATCGTTTATGTCACTTTAGGTACTTTTGAACACAGTACTAGCAGATTATTAACAATAAGTTACAAATGAATTCAATTAAACTGACAAAACAATTTATTGTTTACTATTAACAAAATGATAATAACTAGCCACTATTGTGTTCAAGAGTACCTAAAATAACATACTCGATTCCAATTTCCAATATTGCATGAATCGAGCTTCAAGAGTAACCCTACAGGAAACCGTATTAATGCGGCCGGCCTAAAGGGTCAAATTGAACTTCATCTACAGAATTGATGTAACTTCTATGATTTTTCGATTTCATATCTATGTCAGCAGATTAAAGCGCTGTTTGTACCTACTGGTGGAAAATAAACTGCTTCAATACATTTTTTGGTGCTTTAGCGCCATTGTGAAAGTTGACGGTTGTGGTATTTTAGTAATTATTGAATTTCGTGTATATTATAAGTGAAACTAGATAATTTAGGTGTCATTTAGTTTAATTTTGTTCAGTTAAAATGCACAAGTTAAATATTTGTGTATAAATTAGTGTAACGTTTATTTCCTCGTTGCCGCCAAATCTCACTAAATGAGCTCGAGTAAAGAGGCAACCGCTTTACTCAAGACCCTGAAATGATATTACATAACCACTTATGATGATAATAAAAGAATCCGAAGAAGTGGAAATAAATAATAAGAAAAGAATTTATCAGTACTGAAGACTTGGCAGTACGGCCTAATGGTCTTAGTCTGTCCCAGAAAGTGACAAATTATAAAAAAAAATATTTTTTCGCGTGGTCCCGTGCAAAGCTGAGACGTGCTGTTAATAAATAGTAGGTATACTTAACTACATAATCCTATTAATGCTATAAGTGCGAAAGTTTGTCTGTTTGTTTGATACTCCTTCATGCAAAAGCTGCTGAACCGATTTTCATTAAATTCGGTACACTCATAGACGTAACTTGGATTAACACATAGGATAGTTTTTATCCCGAAACAATGTTCCTGTGGGACCATGCGGGCAACGCCGCGTTCAACAGCTAGTAATATTATAAAAGTGAAAGTTTGTATGTTTGTTACTTCTTCACGCAAAAACTGTTGATTGATTTTCATGAAATTTGGCACACATATTGAGGGTAACTTAAATGAACACCAGGATAGTAAAAAA
>NJDC01002593.1:8244-22323 GCA_002245475.1 Calephelis virginiensis
CTTTGCAAACTTGCCTAGCTTCCTTCACATACATCACTCTTCGTACAAATACGCCGGTTTCGGAAACTCTTGACACTCTGATAAAACTCAATCAATTTAAACGTGGAAAATCAACCTTTTTTTTTAACTTTTTCTCCGCATTGGTCCGAGTTTCTTTTGCAGAAGAGACCATCTACCTTCCTGCCAGCAGCTCGTAAAAGGCGAGCATAGGTGGTAGAGTGTCGCAGCGACTCTACCGGATTGGTACCAACGCCTTACCTATTGCTGTCGCCGTAACGTCAATGCTTGTTGTAGACGTGTACCAATTTGGAGGGTTACCTTACCCGATTCGGAGAACAAGGTAACCGGTAAAGTTACTTATGCACGAGGCCTTACATCCCGGCCTGAGGTTGGCAACGCACCATTACCTCCTTTGGTGTCTTTAGGCGGCGTGAATTTCTTACCACCAGGAATTTGCATTCTAACTACTTGTTTGCATTCTAATGTCAGAAAAAACCTTGGTCTTCCCGGGTACCTTCACTCACACACATTCGCAATGTACATCTGTTTGTCAATATTTCATCTAGTATTTCTATTTTATTGAAGGAATATATTAATCAAATAACATTTATTGCCAGTGTTCTACCACTGGTGTTCGAATGCTATTGTGTAGATTACCCGGGTATGTACCAACTGACCTATTCCTTTCACCGTAAAGACAATTATTGGAATTGTTATGAACCGGAAGGGTAGCCGGTAGACTTCCACATTAGGCCTTACAACCCGGCCACAAAACAACTACGAACAACCAAGGGCCAGAGAATTCACCGGTCATATTGGATACCGTTAGTAATTATCAGTTATGATCCCGTTCATAAGCTTTAACAAGTACCTACTCTCTTAAAATTGATAAAATTCTTATGTACATCAAAATATACATGCCACATAAAATAGTTTAATAATAAAATATTTAAAAAACTAAATTTATTTGACAATTAAAAAGACATGATTGACACTCTTTTATCAACGCTTTTTTACGGTGTGTGAATCGAGCCTAAGTAGAGCAAGGTTTCCTGTAACAACTTATTCGCTGTCTAATCACATAAAAATAATTTTCATACGAGCAAAGGAAATTTCACAAAGCAAAATAAAATTAAAAATTAACATTCAACCCTCTTTCGCCACGGTTAACCACACGTCACAAGGGTAGCTTTAGTGTATGAGTAGCAAACATTAGGCAAATGTCGCACTGTCGCCGCTCCACAATAAGCGGAGACTCGCCGGATGCTGTAGCATTAGTCTTGTGATTTATTTGTCTGGCGCGAGCGTGTATTACTTATATTGCGTTAATTCTACAATGAGGGGTCCGTTTGACCGTTCAATGGAATTCGTAGGCTTATTTTTGAGGTTATGGCTCGTAAATGACGTCCATTAGAAAGGAATGTGAATGAATGAATACATTTTAATGCACGTTAACAATACTTAAATATTATATTTAACTTAAATTACATAAAGGTGGTCTTATCAGCACAATACAATCTCTACAACCTTACCCCCTTAATGGTGTATTTAGAGTAAGATATTATTTTTCCGTAGATTGCCCGCTTAGGGATCCACTACCTATTCGTGGCCCTATAATGATTAACGATGACTTTGATATCCGGGTTGGGCAACATAAATAGGAAATTTGTATTTTCAATTTTCTAATAAAAGTAATGTTGCCCGAGATTGGATATGTGCCCGGTTAGCGGTAGGCGTGCCACCTATCACATTGTGGGACTTAGTGTCTTCGGCTAGTCGTTGGTGTCCTGGTTGTACCTATGGATTTCGAAGACGCAAAATCACCTAATAACACTAAAATTTAAAATATTCAGTAACCCCAAACATAACCTACAAGTAATGTAGCAAGAAACCATCTTGATAATGCCAATTTTCAGACAAATCCACATCGAAATCGTTCCAATTATTCAAAAGTTATGTCATAGACACACACACACACACACACACACACCATACACACACAAACACACACACACAATAAAAATATACATTTTTTGTAAATAATAAACACACCGTCACTAGCACCGTGACATCCTACTAGGTGGTAGAATTTCTCGGCGACTTGGCCGGATTGGTACCACCGCATTACTGCCAGCAGCCATAACGTCAGTGCTTGCCGTTGAAGTGTTCCGGTTCGGAGGATAATGTAGCCGATAAACTTACTTTTGTTCGAGGCCTAACATCCCGGCCTCAGGTCGGCAACGCATCATTACTCCTTAGGTGTCTCTAGGCGGCGTATTTCTTACCACCAGGAAATCCGTCTGCTTGTTTGTCTTCCAGTATCATAAAAAAAACACATATACATACACACGTCAATATTATATGACCCCTTTATCAGTTTGATTTAAAAATAAATTAACCCACATATGTGTGAAAGTGGTTGCGTAAATGAGATGTTATAGGAAAAATCAATAATCACAGTTTACGGGCCCACCCCTACAAATTGTATCAACCCTATTTGTGGTGTAGAGACGCTCTTCAAAACGCGTACAAAATTTGATCCTACCCTAGACGGGGTTCTGCAGTTAATTATCTGCGCTAGGGGAAAGAAGGGGACCGTCGCGAACGCCAATTTCTCCCCCAGTTTCGACTGGGCCTAAGATTGGTGCCGGCGCGTCCTATCTAAATGTTGAGCTTGCAATTACTTTTAATTAAAATCGATGAAATGAAATATCTGTCAATAAATCGTCAAAAAACGTGATTAACAATGCTTACAAAGATTTTATTTGATGTTTTGATTTATTATCGACTTTAATGCGAATGTGGATGGATGTAGGTACCCGGGGAGACCAAGGCTGACATTTCACGATCAGATTAATCGGATATTATCCGAGGGTGGTGTCAAGAGTCTCCGAAACCGGCGTGTTTGTATGAAAAGGGTTATGAATGTGAAGGACGCAAGACAGGTTTGTCAGGATCGTGAGGTCTGGCACTCAATACTCCCTGCGTACCCCGTAAGGGACTTGGCGTGAATATATGTATGTATGTATGTACCGACTTTAAAAAATCTTATAAATTGATGGCCCTAGTTTATGAACAGATAACATATACCACATACAGATGAAACATATACATATACAATTCCGGATAGCCCGGATTGGTACCACCGCCTTACCTATTCCTGCCACCATAACGACAGTGCTTGCCGTTGACGTGTACCGAATCGGAGAACAAGGTAACCGGTAAACTTACTTTTGCTCGAGGTCTAACATCCCGGCCTCAGGTTGGCAACGCACCATAACAACCTTTGGTGCCTCTAGGCGGCGTGAAGTTCTTACCACCAGGAAATCCATCTGCTTGTTTGCCTCCCAATATCAAAAAAAACACGGACAAATTAAAATGTCAACCATGGTTTTTAGGTACCTACATCCATCCACATTAGCATTGCGTATCTGTTTTGTCAATTTTAACATCTGCCATTATTTCCCTATGACCGTACCACAGAAGCGTGGCCTTTTTCATTTTTACAGCAACAATTTCTTTCAATCCCACTCTTTCTCGAATCTATTAACGATAAAATAACCAACGGACAAACGTAAATGTAGCGAGAAACTAGACGTTGTTACCAAAGTTGTAAAAATTCATTTTTAAGAGCAATAATAGTCGCTAAGTTACTTTTACAAGGCGAAACTCCTTACCCTTTCTGGAGCAAAGGATATGATCGACGTTATTCTAAAGTACCTATTAAACTTTCATAGCAACCATTGAAATACTTTTATTCGTACATGATTTTACCGCTCGATTTCAGATTTCTGGGGTAACATTTTAATATAATAAAATATTCTTTATGTTTATATTTCGTTTCATTGGTTGAATTTTCCCCGTGTTGGTCCAGGTTCCTTTGTAGAATAGACCATCTGCCTTCCTGCGAGGCAGCTCGTAAAAGGCGAGCATAGGCTTACCGTCACTAACACCGTTACATCTGACTAGGTGGTAGAGTTTCGCAGCGACTCACCCGGATTGGTACCACCGCCCTACCTATTCCTGCCGCCATTTAGTCATAACGTGTTCCGGTTTGGAGGGTAAGGTAGCCGGTAAACTTACTTTGCTCGAGAACTAACATCCCGACCTCAGGTTGGCAACGCAGCATTACCTCTTTTGGTGTCTCTAGGCAGCGTGAATTTCTTACCATCAGGAAATCCGTCTGCTTATTTGCCAATATCATAAAAAACTTAATTCTTACAGATTGTAAAAACAGTTTTAAATTTTACCTTTTCCTGTCGCCATAAAGACAATGTGATGTTCCGGTCCGGTAGACTCGCACAATTGGTTTAACACTCCGGACGCAGGATGGCATCGCACCCAGAACATCTATGGTGTCTCTATAGGCTGCGGTTATCGATTATCATCCGGGGTATCTTTAAGTGTACTTATGGTAATAATTTAGTGGTCGAGTTTTGAGGAAAAGTAACCTATGTTTTAACTCAAGTCTTTATATCAAATTTCATTAAAGGTTGGCAACGCAACTGTTTCAATGTCTACTGTCTACCGTTGGGAAGTATTTTTACTGTTGTGCCGTCTGTTTGTTTGCTTTCCAAACCCTTAAAAATTAAAAATCGGTTTAGTAGAGTTTAACCTGTAGACGATCTTGTAGCTGTGAAGACTAATACTGTTAACAAATAGTGATAGGTACTGAAGTACTAACAAGTACTTTGGACTTTGAAAGCCTCCGGCTTAGAAAATATTTTTAGAGAAAGTTACCGAAATATATTTGCTGAATGTTGCCATTTTAACTAACAGAATATTACTTGGTTTCTTTATGCTTTGTAACACTTAGTACAATAAAAAAATATTGTTCGACGATAATAACAATCTCAGCGCTCAATACTACATTTATATAAAGGTTGCCATCTTTTTTCATATAATTGCAATTTATAACAGTTTTAATTACTTGGAAAGGAAAGTAAGAATTGTTAATTAATTTAGTGAACCTTCCTGATATTTTCTTCACGCCCATATCCACGAAGAGGTAGGCAGAGGAACAACCACCCACCCACACCCACCCATGTCTAGCCGAAGACACTAATTGACTTCGTGATTTGTCTGTTTCATCATTATATTATTATATAAATCTCATGCTTCTTTATTATTAAATACAATTATTATAATTACCGTACAGAAATCTTTTGATTTCGTAAGAGCCAAATATAGATGTTGATTAAATCAATTATATTTACATTGCATCTTCATTTGCTTCATAAATATCACAATTTTAAATTGTTTACACTTTCATTTATCGGAATTTTGTAATAAATTGTTAGATAAATGTTTGCGGCTTCTTCAAGTTTATTGTTCGATATATGTGAGTTGTTTTTATGTTTTTGAATTTAAGATGTTTAAATAATTATTAAGTAATAAATTTTTGGTTACAATAAAACTGCAATGATTGTACTAAAATTATAAATTTACCTCTGAACAAATTACATGATTTGATCAAACAGCATTTAAAAAAATACTGTTTTTTATATGTTAATCAAAATTACAAAGACATAGAAATACATTGAATTTAAAATTAACATAAAAATTCAATAATCACAGGGGTTTAGAAATAATATATAGACTATGTGTCCAACACGTGCCTGTCCCTGTCGGTACCCGTCGTCGTGGTTATATAAATAACTAGCTGCCCCAGCGAACTTCGTCCCGCCAACATTCATCAATATTTGAGATAAAAATTATCCTAACTTTTAAGTTGGACAGACAGATGTGAAATTTTATCGAAATCAGTTCAGTAGTTCGACTCCTAGTCGATCGCGGACAAACAACGTGACACGTAATTTACATATATTAAGATGGTAAGATAAATGCTGGTATCTTGCATTCAATAAATAGTATAACACTAAACTAACTCATGTGTATGAAAAAGTAATTATTTATACGGTACTACTACCTACACGATAACTGCCGGCAGGTGATTAAGTAACAAACATAACACTTGACACTCGACACCCTCTGCTTAATTCGTAGAACCGTGGCGTGAAGATATGTGTGTAATGGGTGTCTAATATTGTTAACGTGAAATTAAATTTGTATGTTACACTTTCACGCGAAACCTACTGAACTAACACCTTGAATCTTTGAGCACATATTCTAGGAGGTATTAAAAGTAACATAGGATACTTTTTTTAATCACACAAGCTTAATAAAATCTTGTAATATTATAACAAAAATGTTCAACGTGGTAAAACAAATACGTAAGTGCAAGTAGCTTACTTACAAATTTCTCCACTAATTTGTTATTTACAAATGGCGGCTGCGAAGGGTTAAGTTAATTAAATGTCATGAAGTAAAAAAAAGTAATACAGGTTACTTATACAATAACGCAAGCTAAGATAAAATTTGGAATATTATAACAAAATTACTCTACCTTGTAAAACAGATACCTACGCGTAAATAAATACTTACAAACTTGTTATTCGCAAATGGCGGCAGGAAAGGGTTAACGCAATTATGTCACAAACTAAAAGTGATGTTAACCATTACGGTGAGTGACAGCGATGTGACATAAACGGTAAAGCGCTGAGCAGCTGAAAGAATAGCCCTGCAGCGCCGAGAGTTTTCGCTTGAAACGGATATATTAGATTAATAACACTCGCTTTGACGACCACCAGCACTTTAGCATGAACATCTATCGACCAGTTTAAAGATGAGTTTTGCTTGAAGAAAAGAATGATAATTTAAGCGGAGTAAAACTGCGAAAAACCGCTTTTAATTTCAATGAGTCACTTGCGTACACAGGAATTAAGTATTTTTCTTACTAACTAAGTGGGAATGACCGCATTGCCATATAGTGCTTCAGAAGTATGAACTTTCAGCTAAAAAAAGTATTTTTAAAACAGGTGCAATTTATATTTTTTTTCGCCAATCATCATTTTTTAAATTAATGCAGAAATAGATTAACTATAAAAAATAGGAATCGAGCATTTAAACATGTTCGACTTCTTTTTTAGAAGGCGTTAAATGACGTTTCGCGATCTCCTAAATGTTATGAAATATTGCTGTTATATATTTGTATCATCTTAAAAGTTCAGATGATTACAAGTGAATGTCTTTTCATAAGTAATTTATTGCTTAAAAACCCCGGGCTTTCGATAGAATTCAGAAACATTTTCGACTAACGCGAAATATTTTTTTAAAGGTCATGATTCGAAAAACCAGAAAAAGTTCATTTAAAACGTTTTTATGTTACACGCATAACTTCTTACGTAGTTCGATTTCGACAATTCTTTTTCTATTGGTTAAGTTATACTTCCACCGTCTTATTAAACACGGAGTAAAGTACTCCAAGGTTCAACCTGGTATTATAGTCTTTATTACAATGTGATACAGGCTATAATATCAACTTAATTCTACGCCTACGTTAGTCCAGGTTTATTAATAAGACGGCCAAGGTGGTTCCGAGTAATTTTTATTTTTTATTTGCTAGATGGCTCAGCAGCTTTTGTGTTTATTACGTATTGTTTTACTATGTTAATTAGGCAATATCGTTTAAAATAAAAGTCGATTTTTTGCAGTATTAGCTATTTTTTTATTTTATAATTATTAATTTAATTGTTGAATAATTGAAACAAGGTCGTGCTAAACATGTAGGTGCTAATAGAAAGATGTTACCCCCGCCGAACTTTGAAGTGTTGCCACTACAGCTCATGAATTGCTAAAAGGAGAAGTTTATCAAGGACGTTCAAAATTGTGTCTCAACCTACTACTTTGTTGATAAGGTTCTTGAATGATAAGTTATCTCATTGAAGAGTCTCAATTTCCTGGTTTTGACGTGAAGAAGTTTTTTTATCACATTTTTACAATCATACCAAAGATTAAATAAATAAATACATCTGGACAAGTTACACAAATTGAATCTAAAAAAAAAGTATCTTCACGCCCATATGCCCGAAGATTTAAGCAGAGGCACAACCAAGGCACCCACGACTAGCCGAAGATACTAAGTCCCACAATGAGATAGGTGGCAAGCCTATCGCCAACCGGGCACATTTCCAATCCCGAACAACATTTTTTTAAATTAGAAAATTGGAAAAATCCAATTTTCTTTATGTTGGCCGACCCGGGATTCGAACCCGGGACCTCATGCAGTCAAGTCCAACACCCGGACCGCTAACCCCAAAGTAAGCTAATTATATGCTTGTGTTATGGGTGTTAGTCAACGATACTAATACATTGAAATACTTAAATAGATACCAGAATAAATTTAATAAACACTCAGACATCTAAATGTTCATCACACAAATGCCTGCCCCCGTCGGGAATCGAACCCGAGCCTCGCGGTTGGTCGACGTGTCGTAACTACGAGGCGTGTACGCTAGCCACTTGACCAAAGAGGCGGTCTTTAGTCATGTTTAAAGAGTTACGTAAGTGTGCTAACATCATTATCATATTCTCGTCATTAAATAACTGTTGCTATTTTTTTATATTTTAACATACCAACTAGCAGGCTGCTTTCTTAATAAAAATAGATAAAAAAAAGTGTCTTCAGATATAGATCTGAAAAGGTAGGCTGAGGAACAACCAGTACACCCACGACTAGTCGAAGGCGTTAAGTCTTACAATGTGATATGTGGCAAGCCTATCGCCAACCGGGACATACCTAATTCCTGGCAACGTAATTTTTGTTGCCCGAGCCGGGAATCGAACCCGAGACCCGGAACCGGGACAGGAAGTCAATTTCGACGCCCGGACTGCTAGACCAAAGAGGCTATTAATAGACAACAATGGCCTATAAACGCCATAGATCTTACTCGTGCGTCGCTATCTTTGGTCGTATTTTAGGCTACGTGTGCAAAATCTAACAGCTGCATTAACCTCTGACACAAAAAAAACTAATCACTTCATTGGACTAGCGGTTCAGGTGTTTTACTTGATTTCGATTCCCGGGTCAGCCAATAAAAAGAAAATATGATTTTTCCAACTTTGTATTAAAAATAATATTGCTTGGGATTTGATGTGTGCCCGTTTTGGCGATAGGTTGGTTTTGGCAACCAATCCCACCGTGCGTCGGACTTGTATTCGGCTAGTCGTGGGTGCCCTGGTTATGCCTCTGCCTACCTCTGAGGGAATATGGGCATGAAGATACTTTACAAAAATACTACAATGGCGAGAACCGGCATCAAGACGACAGCAATATATAAGGTTGTTTGTTTTTCCAAAGAAACAATACAATACAATAACACTTTATTGTGCACCAAATACAGAGAAATTACAAATACGTCAAATAAAACTTAAATTATAAGATACACAAAGGCGGCCTTATCGCCAAGTCAGCGATCTCTTCCAGGCAACCCTCTCGTATGGAACAAGATATAGCGGATTACTGTGAAATGGTGCTCTTAAAAATATAAAAACCAATTTTTTAGGATAAAGTTATATATATTTCTATGTTTTAATGTGGTAATGTACCCTTGTACCAATACAGCCGATTAACCAAATTTTTTTAAATCTGACGACCGCTTTCAGAAACAATTTTGTATAGAAACTGTCAACTTAATATTAAAAAGATAATTGACATCTCTAAGCACGGCCGTAAGACTTCTAAGTTTAACGGCTCATTATTTATTAAGTCATAGAAAAAGTTGGAATAACAAGGAAACAGCAAGAAGCCCCTCACAGACTTCAGTCGGCGTGAGGTCAATGACACTGAAAAATTCTCTTGTTGGCAATGTTGCAAGCATGCCTACATGCAATCAGTACAACGTATACGTAACACATGTGTTTTGTAAACATTAAACTACCAGGGTAGCATAACTAATGTATTTTTGAACTACGAATCGTATTATTTAGAAAAACGTAACACGCATACGTTTTTATAATAGATTAAACCTTAACAATTATTTTTAGTATTATTAGACCACCTCAATGGTCGATGGGCTAGCGTATATGCTAAGCTCCACTGACCATTCGCGAGGCTCGGGTTCGATTCCTGACGGGCTCAAATATTTGTGTGATGAACATTTGGAAGTCTGTAGTTCCGGATCTGGGTGTTTATGAAATTTGTTTTGGTATCTGATCAAGTATTTCTATGTATTAATAACAGCCTTAAAATGGTATTACAAAAATTAACAACCTTGTCAATACTTAATACTCTCTGCTTATTGCCCAAGGAACCTGGAGTGAAGATATGTATGTATATGTGTTTTACCCAAATTAAGTATTAGTCCAATTCCCGTATTTGAATTTGTTTTAATTTCTGTCGTTACTTCAGTCATCGGCGCTATCGTATTGATAACGCGGTGCTCATTTGAGACTAAAATCTTTTGCTAAGTAATTTTTACTCTACTGTCCATAATAAAACATGAAAATGGCAAGTACTGAAATTTCTTAACACTCCCTTTACCGAGAGAACCCATTTAGCTATCAGAGGAAAAGTAGCGTATGCCACAATCGATTCTCCTAACTATCTTTCCACATAAAAATAATACCACCACTTTGCTTCGTTGCGCTAAAAATATAAACAAATACACTTTCGCAATTATAATATTCGCCTCTGTGGTCTGATGGTTCAGTATTGACGTTGACTTCATGAGGTCTCGGGTTTGATTCCCAGGTAGTTCAAAATATATGCTTTCAATTTAATTAATCTATAGCTAACGACCATCTCAATCACGTTAGCTTTCAAACAAAAACAATCTGCACCGAAATAGGTCCATTTGTTTAGAAGTGTCACAAGCAGACAAACACACACATACGCACACACAGAATCGTTAAACTTACGTATAACACCCCTCTTTACGTTGGGGGTTACAAATGTAAATGTGCTTATCGTTTAAATGGCTTAAATTTGTATTAATTTAAAGACCTTATATTTGCATTAAATTCTTTAAACATCACAATAACTAGGGCCGAGAAAAGTTATAAACCAATACTTATTTGACATTTTGACATTTGACAATACAGTATTTGACATTCGAGATACATTTTAAACTGTTACAATGGATTAATCCTTTGTAAATTTCTTAAAAACTTTCCCCGGTGTCTGGCAGTCTGGCGTGCGTGGCGGGCGAGGGTGGCAGAAACTTCACTTTCATCCAAACCCCCATTGACCTTTCCAGCTATAAAATTTCACAATCGATCCATATTGTTCTGCATCACAATGCTGTGTTTGGAAACGATTTTTCGAAATGATTTCGTCTAGTGCTTCGTGTTCAAATGTATTGTTTTGAATGTTGCGAATCGCAATTTAATCAAAATTAAGAAATATTGCATTATTTTTTCATCTTAATGGTAAAAGGGGTGTTTTCATATGGTTAATCTGTATTTGATTACCTGCTGTTGAGAAATATCATATTTTTTTTATCGTAAAAGGGTGTTTTTGTAATATGTTCTGTTAGCATCCAATTAGTTTTAAACAATTTTTTTTGTCTTAATGGTAAAAGAGTTATTTTTATAATAATATGTTCAATCTACACTCAATCAGTAGTATAAATTAACGTTTTCATTTCTTTTAAGTTTTTTATAATTTATCATAGTGATATAAAATCATGGAGTATTTTATTGACATGTTCAATCAGTATAGAGAAGTAACGTAACCATTTTTCATAATTTTGAATCTACGATAAAAGGGGTGTTTAATTGTCATTTTAATCCGTATTCAATCAGTATTAAGAAGTACTGTAAGTATATACACTGTAGTATAAGTTGTAGTGACCCAGTTACGGTGAAAAATACATGCGGTCTTGGGTTTCATTCCCAGGTTAGACCAACATTAACTTGGTCACCTTAGTAAGGCGAACACTCAGCATGATAGAATTTGCCTATCTACTTATCTTATAAAAACACAAAACTTCTAATCTATACTATCAATTGTTCACGGGTACGCCTGTGTTAGTTTTTTTTTAACAGGAACTAACTTTCCACTATATTTGGGTTATAGCACACCGCATATAAACGTTACGTTATATAGTTTGAGTATTAACAATTTTATTAACACAATCGACGATTCTTCTCTAATAACTTTATTTCTTTCATTATTACAGAAGGAAAGTTATTTGTATTCTTGTGGGATTCACGATTAATGAACTTCCAGACCCTTTATTAGATTTAGGTTGAAATATTAACTCTCATATAGTTTCTGACGTGGGGTAAGTAATTAAGGTTTACTAGCAATATTAAGAAAACAATCATTAAAAATCTTCTTAAGACTAGGCAAAGTTTCATACCGCGGAATTCACTATCATGACGTCAAGATACAGGTTCAACCGCTAGCACTTTAAAAGTATCGGAAAAGTAAGAAAGTAAGTATAAGTACGTCTATTTCCCCATATATTAGAGGTAGGCAGAGGCATGACCAGGACACCCACGACTAGCCGAAGACACTAAGTCCCACAATATGATAAGTGGCAAGCCTATCGCCGATCGGCCATATATCCAATCCCGGACAATGACGTTTTTATGCAATTGAAAAACACGTTTTCGGAGGTCGAACCCAAGGCCTGATGAGTCCTATTCCTTACTGCTAGATCACAGAGACGTCAAGAAAGTTATATTTTTATATGAAAAGACACTTGTACTGTTTTACGTATCACTTATAATTCATTATTTCACTAGCAGCCCGCCCTGGCTTCGCACGATTATGAAATAGAGGTACATATAAAACTTCCTCTTCAATCACTTTATCTATTAAAAATCAGCATTAAAATCCGTTGCGTAGTTTTAAAGATTTAAGCACACAAAGAGACACAGTTACAGAGGAAACGACTTTGTTTTATACTATGTAGTGATAAATAACCTACCCGTTACGCTTATAACAGCATCACCAGGGCTACAACTCAAACTACTCGACGAAGTTTCTATTTTCTTTATTAAATGAAAGATTAATTAATAAAACAAAAATACTTTTCCCCTCTAATTTAATAAGGAGCTGGTACGTAGGATGGTGTCAAGATAATCGATTTTCGGTCGTCTGGTTTGGGTTTAGTCGGGCTTTCAAGCCCCTTTCAGCCCGAGACCACGACGTAAAATGCAGTTTATCTTGCCCTCTAGTCAGATTGATGATCTTTGAGGTTACTTTGAAAGTGTGAAATCTGCTGCTACTTTGAATAAATGTAAGTCATAATTAATTACTTAAATGGATCAATTTACTCAATTTAAATTTTGGTTGATTTAATTTCGAGTTATAATTGAATTTTGTTTCGCGAGGATTTATCAACACTACTGCAGCTGAAAATTGAAACATTTGTTATCTGTGGTAATGAGATACAAAGTTGAAAAATATTGATGCTTTGCTGGTAATTAAATTATAAATTAAATATTAGCCATACATATCTACCACATTTACATACCAGAATTTATAATAATGGTATTATAAATTCTGGTAATAGATAAACATGAAACACATACACACACTTATTACCTAATATATAAATACTAGTCAATCCTGCGAACTTCGTATCGCTTGACAATAGATACCAGTTTGTTTAAAACACTGATTTTCCAACTTTCCATTAAATTTTCTCGATTTTTCTTTTCATAAGAACCTTTTCCTGATAATAGCCTTATACAACAAAAAAATAGCAATATTAGTCCATCCGTTCCGGCATAATGTCATCACCACGCGAAATGAATATATATATATATATATATATAAAAGTATCTTCACGCCCATGTCCCCGAAGAGGTAGGCAGAGGTACAACCTAGGCACCCACGACTAGCCGAAGACACTAAGTTCCACAACGTGATAGATGGCAAGCCTATCGCCAACCGGGCACATTTCCAATCCCGACCAACATTTTTTTTATTTCAGAACATTTGCAGATCTCTCACAATATTCCCGTCGACGTAGTCTTGGAACCAGCCTCCTGAATAACACAGAAGAAAAGTACATAATATTTCTTTTATATATATATGTGACTTTCTTATGTCGGGTTTGTTACAACACTTATAACTTGAGACCTGCTGGTCCAATTTTCATGGTTTTTGAGTCGTTGGATTTGTCTTCGCCCCGCAGAATAAAAAATAATAAAAATAATAAAAACAAAAAAATATAATTATGAAAGATGAATCGTCTATATACAGTAAAAGAATATAGTGATAGT
>NJDC01002593.1:23669-35638 GCA_002245475.1 Calephelis virginiensis
GAAACTTTATTATGACGGCAATTTTAAAACAAAGAGAAGATCTACTTCCTTGATTTTTATGTTTTGTTTAGCTCCACTAACGTTCTTTTTAATAATGCGCGTATTTTTTTTTTCTTAAAAAATTGGAAAAGTGCAACTGTAGTAGTAGAGAGTTTTTTTTGCTGTAAGCCCTAAGCATAGAGATCTTTTAATTACAATTATTTTTTCTGAGAGTAAGTTTCTGAGAGTTTCTTAATGATTTCTTAACACAAAAACCTTTAAAACGCTCCTATAATCCGTACTATTATTCTGTATTCAAAATTAAAGGGTTTAAAAAAAAAACTTCAATGACAACTTTAAAGATTTTCTAGATTCGCAATATTTTTCCTAATGTTTTTATTCCGTCTATAACATTCCCATTAATTGACATTCACTCTATAAAATTAAATATTTTGAAAGGCATCCATGATACTCGTATTTCACCATATTTTCTACTTTTCTATTTATTAAACATTAAAGATTTTCTAGACTTATTAAAGACTCAGGTTTTGAATTTATATTTAGTTGATGAGCTCTGTTGTCTAGTAGTGCAGTGTTGATTTTGACTTCGTGCGGTTGTGGGTTCGATAATAGGTTTGCTAACTATCACATATCACATAGTATGTGTGTGTGTGTGTGTGTGTGTGTGTGTGTGTGTGTGTGTGTGTGTGTTTAACTTAGTCTTCTTCTGCTCATTATGGGTGGTCTGGTTGTACCTCTGGCTACTTCTTTGGGATATATGCATGAAGATACATATGTTTAGGTTCCCCGTTTCAGTAAAGCAAGCATTTTCTTTTAATAACGGTTTAAATTGAGTTTCTAAACGCCTGGGAATAAACAAGATATATTTTCGACACGGAGAAGAACATCTGAGATCCTAAACAAATTGACCAATCCCCTGAAATATATTTTTGTTGCCCCTTTTCGTTGCTGTGTTAACAGATTTTCCACTTTTAGGGCAAGGATGTATGAATACAATGTTTTTGGAATTGCTTTTTTTTTATTATAAGTATTCTTACTTATTGTCTTTCAATGATTTAATACAATGTTTCTGGAATTGCTTTTCTATGTTTTTTTTTTTATTTAAAAGTGTTCTTACTTACTTTTTAAATGGTTTACAATGGTGGTAATTCTGCATGACCAAACTAAGGTATCGCCATCTTCTTTTAATAACAGTGATAGAAAGAGACAAAATATTTTTAGTGCCGTCAGATTAGTTTGCACGTGACATTTCTATGGTTGTTAAATACACTCGTAAAACGTTGATTAAGAAGTTCAAAAGTTTTTTTATTCCAGTTTCTTTAGTTATTCATTATTCATTCATATATCAAGAGACGACTGTGGCCATTAGACACCAAAAATGTTTTGGGTATAGATATTACAAATGGCTTAGTAGGTAGCTTAGTTATATCTCTACCTATCTCTCTCCTCTGTGATCTAGCGGTCCGGGTGTTGGACTTGACTGCATGAGGTCCCGGTTTCGAATCCCGGGTCGGCCAATAAAAAGAAAATTGGATTTTTCTAATTTTTTAGTAAAAAAATGTTGGTCGGGATTGGAAATGTGCCCGGTTGGCGATAGGCTTGCCACCTATCACATTGTGGGACTTAGTGTTTTCGGCTAGTCGTGAGTGCCTTGGTTGTACCTCTGCCTACTACTTCGGGGATATGGGCGTGAAGATACTTTTTCTACCTATCTCTTAAGGGATACAAAACAGTATACTATCATTATATATGTCCCATCCTAGCAACCACTCACTTTGATTTTATAGCCTCGATTACAAACGATTCCGCAATCAACATGTGAATAGGTAAAATTTTAATAAATAACTGAATATCTCTGATTGAACATGTATCCCAAATATGAAATTGCAGATTGTAGAAGGTTCTGCTAAAGGATATCGAAAATTGTTATCAGACATCGGAAATTACGCGACGAACGATCGACAAAATTGAAAATTGCCGAAGATTGGGATTGGGAATGTTATATGCGTTTTATATTAT
Source organism: Calephelis virginiensis (assembly GCA_002245475.1). NCBI lineage: Eukaryota > Metazoa > Arthropoda > Insecta > Lepidoptera > Riodinidae > Calephelis > Calephelis virginiensis. The sequence continues at coordinate 25,689 of NJDC01002593.1, forward strand.
TTTATTTACGAGTTACTGTTTGTCGGCGACTTCGTCGGCGTAGAATAGTTAAGTTTTTTATATAAACTTCCGTCCCCTATCATTTGAGGGTTGATTTAAAAAAAACTACGTTTGAACTCGGATCTGTAGATATATATTAAATTTCATCAAAATCGCTTCAGCGGTTTAGCGCAAAAGAGTAACAGACTGACAGAATTTCGTATTTATAACATTAGTATGAAAGTACCATGTTTAGAAATTACGAGATTTTTATGCCCACATTTTTATGTACCATTACATAGATTTAATCTCTACGTAAAAACAGGTATGTTGTAAGTTTGACGTGTCTGTTTGTATGTGTCTGGCTGTGGCCTCCTAACTCTTAAACGGAGAGACCAATTTCGATTCGGATTTTTTTGTTAGAATGCTGATGTTATAAGGTTCGTTTTTGTTAAGAACAGAACTTATAAGCTACATATGATTTTTAGTTTAGTTTGATATGTGAGTAGTCTATATTTCTATAACTTTTTACAGATTATTGATAATGCTTTTGGGTTATTGAAAACGATATTTTGTAACGTAATGATCCCTCTGTGGTCTAGCGGTTCAGTTATTGGACTTGACTGCATGAGGTCCTGGGTTCGCATCCTGGGTCGGGCAACAAAAAGAAAATTGGGTTTTTCCAATTTTCTAATAAAAAAAATGTTGCTCGGGATAGGATATGTACCCGGTTGGCGATTGGCTTGCCACCTATCACATTGTGGGACTCAGTATCTTTCCTTAGTCGTGGGTGACCTGGTTGTGCCTGTGCCTACCTCTTCGGGGATATGGGCGTGAAGATGATCCCTTATACCGTATACATTTCATAAAATAGGTAATTTTACACTATACCTATGTTTTTTCAACCCCCCACAAAAAGAGGGATGTTGGACGTGTCTGTGTGTGTATGTGGAATCATAACGTTTGAAGTGAAGGACCGATTTCGTTGCAGATTTAAGTTTGAAAGCTAACATGATTGAAATGGTTCTTAGCTACATGAAATGTTGGTTTTGTCGGGGATAATTAAAAAAAGTTTAGTGTATATTAACAATTTTTTGTACACTTATTTTAACCATGCTTTCACACATGCGATTATTGATAGGTATAGTTTTGTATATACAGTTTTTTTTTTTTTAGTTTTGTAAGATGAAAACGATATCGCGATACAACAATCGACGGTGGGAACGACAGTTTTCGTTCTGGTGACACTATCCTCATTGCAACTATATCCTGAAGCCGGTACTTGAAAATCAATCATTCTTTGAATTTAAGTCCAGCAGAGTAGACATATTTAAAACATATTCCTTGTGCTGGTCAGCGTCTCCTGCTTAGAGAAGACCATCTGCGTTCCTACCAAGCTGCTCGCCAGGATTCAATGGATCATCACCAACAACATTAAACTCACCACATTACCTATTCCTGTAGTCATAATAACAGTAGTAAGGTCAGGGAGGTTTAGTAAATAAATAAATAAATATCCCTGAACAAGTTACACAAATTGAATCTAACCCCAAAGTAAGCAAATTATATGTTTATTATTATGCTATGGAGTAGTCGGTAGAATTACACAATTGGCTTTATTGGCACAGGACCTACATCTCTCGTGTCCATAGACCACTGTCATCTCTTACCATGAGATCCCTGTCTTTGTTCGCTTTGTCTTATTAAAGTTTTCCCCCCGTTGGTCCTTGTGACTTCTTTGCGGAATAGACCATCTGCCTTCCACCCAGGTAGCTTGTAAGAGGCGAAGCGAGATAGCCATAACGGTAGTGCGACTTGGTGGTAGAGTCTCGCAGCGACTCACCCGGATGGGTAACACACCTATTCCTGTCACCATAATGTCAGCGATTGCTGTTGACGCCATTTGGTTTAGAGGATAAGGTAGCAGGTAAACTTACTTTTGCTACCAGGCCAGGAAATCTTACTTTCAGGAAGCCCCTCTGCTTATTTGCATTGAAATATCGTAAAAAAAATAATTTAAAAATCACTCAATTATTTTTTTGTATTCTCATTCAAAGATATAACTTTGAGTGAATATAATTATAAATTATACTGACTTGTGTTTTCTTCTTTGATTGCCAAATTTTTAAATCTTGTTTTAGATTTCATTTTATTAAGATTCAAATGAGTTTCGCTTTGTTCAGCAAATAATCAAGTAAATGAAAAAGTTAAAATACATTACAAAGAAGTGAAATACAGGCACGTCTTCTTTAATTTCCTTCTTCATTATGGTGTTGACTTCATTATGGTAATTTTAAAAGTTGTATTTTATCTATGTTTTTCATAAAACTTAATGTATAAAGTTTTGTTTGTTTTATTTTAATTTTTACTTTATTTTTGAATTTATACTTCTTTTGGCGAGATTGGGAAAAACGATGAGAGTGAATTTTTACGATGCGCGCGCACACCGACAGATAAATGAGACAGTCTGAAGTTAGTTGCTACTGACAGAAAAAAGCAACACCCTAAAGTTAGTTGCGAACCTTTTTATTTGGTATTTTTGGATTGTTACGCCAAAGAAGTATAACTTCTTACGTGTTATATAACTCACACTCTTTTTTATTTTATTTATTTAGTTTATTCATTTTAATTACACTAAAAACACAAAACAAAATATTGACTAAACCTGAATAGTAAGAACCATTTCGATCATGCAGACATAAAACAAAAAATCCTTATCGAAATCGGCCCTTCTCTTTTATAGTTATGATGCTATGGATAGACACACAGACACGTCAATCTTACAACATCGCTCTTTTTACGTCGAGGGTTAAAAATAGGTTAAGATTAATGTGTAAGTGAATAAAGGTACCTTTATGAAATGTACTGCAAGAGCTAATTCCAGACCAAAATATCGCAGTCCAAACCAATAAGATTATATTTCACAATCGTCGTGGTTACACACATATAAAACATATAAATGCAAAATATATTACAGATTGTACTTTACAGGTGGACCAATTTTGCTGATTCTTTTTTTGTGTTGTCAGTCATTGTCAGGAAAAAGTTCACATGAAAATAAAAACTAAGAAAATAGCAGGGGAATAGGAAATCAAATTTAATCCATATAAACTATTACTAGCTGCGAAGCTATTACACCCCGAGTCAGTTAGTATTTTATAGATATTACTGTCACTGCTAATCGAATATTAACAGTAAGTTGCCGTTTGTTATTCGTAGTTTAATCTCAAAAAGTGATGTCCCTTTCTGATCATAAATCAATGAATCCTTTTTAGGATTAAGTAATTCTAGTTTAAGGGTCCACAAACTTCTCTAGCAGATTATTATTCTCGACGGCGCTATGCTTGAGAACATGAATAATTCTGTTCAAATCTAGTTTAACACTTACTTAAGTTAGGTTTTAAGCTGTAACACGTTTTAGCTACAGACGTACTAATACCACTAATAAACGATACCCAGTACTAATACTACTAATTCCTAGTATCCATTACTACAAATGTACTAAAGCACAGTTATGCCAGGTCATAGATAATGTAAAAGAAAGTGAATATTTTTTTTTATCTTTCATTTGTTTCACTCAACTTATGTCTTAAGTCATAATTTCACTTCAGAGCCCTTACCACGAGTTTACGGCTTGTCAACTTTACTATACTCGCTACCGTCCCGTACCTTTAGGATAAATATATGAACAAAAACTTGGAACAGCGCCTCTATTGGTAACTAAGAGAAACACATTTTCAGACCAAAAGCGTCATCTATTTCGACACGTTACTTACCGAACGTAATGCAAGATCATGCAAGCGAAAACATTTAAAGGAAAGTAATGATTGTTCTTTTTCGTTTGCTAAGTGAAAGTACACGAACATAGTTCGCAATCTGGTCTCGGTCTATACCTAGCAATAGAATGTTATAGGTAATAGTAGTTACTATCTATGTATTATTCTATGACATTTAAAATGCCAATTATAGATTTTGCGTATTTACGTAATACTAAATGTAATTGAATAATTAAAAATCCAATATTTTTCCTATCTGCATTGCAACATACCTAATTATTATACAACTCGACAGACGCGCCCGATATAAGGGGAGTGGCTTTTCCCCTCAACCACCAATTACGACCGAAATAAATTATTTTGGACGGTTTTAACATTTTTAAATTGTGTTAAAAGCAACATTACTAATTACTGCTGCAACTATGTTGGTAGCGTTGCCGCATTGCCATGTATTTTTCCCATTCCCCTATAACAGTTTTGCCTATTTCGAGGGTATATTTCAATAAGGCTGCTATATACGTATCACAACCACACTACAACATGTGACGTCAATACAGTTTTGCCAATTTCGAAGATATATTGTTTTAAATGTTTAATAAGTTAGTGGTCAAAACTTTTCTTACCTAGCAGATATTGTATATTAGACAATTATAATGCCACCTGGGGCCTTACTGTGACGTTTTTTTAAATTATTATTTTAATGAGGCTACTATAAAATGAGGTCATACAGTGGGTATGTGTGTATAGTTGCATTGGCTACCCGTAGCCACTTATCCCACAATATAGTAGGTGGCAAGCAAATGGCCAAACAGGCAAATATCTAATCCCGGGCATCGTTTTATTTTATTAGAACATTTATAAAACACACAGTCTCTTTTTGTTGCCTGACCCGGGAATCGAACCGGGACTGGGGACCTCATAAAGTCAAAACTTACACGGGACCACTGTATCATGGAGGAGATATCAAAATAAAAACTAGCTTATTTTCAGCCTCCAAAATCTTCACACTCAAATTATACCATTACATCTATTTCGAACTAATAAACAACTATCTTTACAAAAAAATATACTACACAAAGACCACAGAGGCGATAGAATTTTATTGTTTTCTCTATAAAAACAATAGCTAAACATACGAACACAAAGCTTAGTAGGAAATTTTGTGTTGGTCCGGGCTCCGTTGCAGAATACACCATCTGCCTTCCTGCCAGGCAGCTCGTAAAAGGCGAGCATAGACTTACCGTCACTAACACCGTGACATTTTACTAGGTGATAGTTTCGCAGCGAATCACCCGGATTGGTACCACCGCCTTACCTATTCTTGCCGCCATAACATCATGAAGTGTTCCGGTTTGGAGGGTAAGGTAGCAGGTAAACTTACTTTTGCTCGAGCCCTAACATCTCGGCCTCAGGTTGGCAACGCACCATTACCACCTTTGGTGTCTCTAGGCAGCGTGAATTTCTTACCATCAGGAAATCGGTCTGCTTGTTTGCCTTCCAATATCATTAAAAAAAATATAACAAAGACCGCAGAGCCGTCAAAATTTCAGTGTTTTCTCTATTAAAATAAATAGCTAAACATACAAAGCGTAGTAGGAAATTTAAACAACATTTTTTTTAAGTATAAAGTAAAAGTAAAGTATCTTCACGCCCATATCCCCGAAGAGGTAGGCAGAGGCACAACCAGGGCACCCACGACTAGCCGAAGACACTAAGTCCCACAACGTAATAGATGGCAAGCCTATCGCCAACGGGGCACATTTCCAATCCCGACCAACATTTTTTTTTATTAGAAAATTGGAAAAATCCAATTTTCTTTTTGTTGGCCGACCCGGGATTCGAACCCGCGACCTCATGCAGTCAAGTCCAACACCCGGACCGCTAGACCACAGAGGCGATACATTTTTTTTAAACAACAATATACAATACAAATACCTCTAAATATACAATATATCTACTCTACTCTATATATACATATACAATATACCTCTAAATCAAACGATATTGCAGCTTTCATATTACTGAAGTCTGTTTCAGTGCCGTTTGAATTTTGATATATTTTATTCCAAATATGCAAATGTAAGCACGTAGAGCTCGTATGATACTATTTGACACAATATAGAGATGCAATAAATAACGACAGAATTTGTTTACTCCAAAGGAAGGAAGGCGTAATAATATATTCAGTCATAGCTATTTTCAAACATTTTCCATCAACTACGTAACATTGACTTCAATTACGAAATCGCTGTTAAAACAAAAAAAAAAACAGAATATTAAAAAGTATAAACTGTCGTTTTTCACGACTTACTTTGCCAGTGTCAAGTTAGTCATTATTAATTCTTGTACAGTCATTAGTCACTATGTACAAAGTGACATCAGGTCAGGGTCTTGAGTAAAGCGGTGGCTTTGTTACTCAAGCTCATCTAGTGAGATTTGACGGCAGCGAGGAAATAGACGATACAGTAATTTCTTCATGATTATATCATTTGTTCACTTTCACTGAACAAAATTAATCTAATTTCCACCTAAATTAGCCAATTTTACTCAATATAAACACGAAATTCAATAATAATGAAAAAATTACGACCACCTTCACTCACGATGGCACCAAAACTTATCCAAAAATCTCTACTAGAACTAAATTAGCGGTCGTACTCAGAAACGTCAAACAACATTTAATCTGTCATTGAGCTATTGATTAAAACGGCTGTAACAATAATAAATAAAGCTATCAAAAAGTTCCCTGACTTTAACACCTGAAATGCTGTATCGATTTTACAATTAATTTATACTTAACTAGGTTTAAGTCGCAGCATCGCTAACATTTAAGTCAATAAGAAAGTATCCTAAGATGTTAGATACAATTTATTCACAACACTTGTACTTTCCATAACATATTTTTATTTTTATAGTTTAGCCAACCGGTTTCGCTATTACTTGACTCTCTGTGAATAAATTTACTTTTTGTCCTTCCAAGTACTAGGCTTGGATTTAAAACCGCGAAAATTACTATAAACACCAGAACTAACGCAAATTTAGTGCTCAGCTTGGCATGAAATTTTTAGACTGCAAAATGTATTTAATTTGCCTGTATATTTTGCTAAGTAAGCATTTGCAGGGTTGTCATTGCAACGCACAACTAAATTATGAGAACGCTTTAGGTTTCAGCCGCAACTAACCCGTAACTGAGGTAGCGGCAGATGTTAAAAGAGACAAACACAGCACGTAAATATGCAGTCTGCCGCTTAGTACATCGACCGGGTTAAGATGCAGCCACAATTTTGCTACTGACTTTTATTTATAACTGGTACTCTGTTAGTTTGCTTTATAAATATATGAACTGAGCTGTGATTCATTAACACGTAGTTTAGATTCATTTATTATTTTAGTTGGTAAGGTTAGAATGAATAGACTTCAAGGTGCAACAACATTTGAAGTATGAAGTGATACATTTAGGGGCAAAAGAAGCAATTCATCATATTAGAAATGACCTGCCCTGGTTATTGTGGAAAGACATCGTTTTATTAACGAATAGGACCACCTTGAAAATGCGTTCTTTCAAATAAAAAAATATTTATAAAATCGGTTCGGAAATAAAAAAAAAATATAGGAGTCGAACATAATATGACCGTCTCTTTTTTTGAAGTCGTTTGAAAAGAAAAAGATTCACACTATCAACTATATATCAACACACAGAAGAAACCATTTAACAGATTTTGATCACATTTGAGTTTTGGCAGAGTCATAATGAGGCAGGCAACCGCTACAGAATTTTCGAAAATCCGCCCCTATCGGGGTAAATTAGGGGCTCAAAAGTTAGTACGAGACTCCATCTTAATAAAATCACAGGCAAACCCACTAATTAATAAAAGTTTGTTTCGCTTACAGCTAGGAACATACAACAATCTATATATGTAAAGGAACTTTGTGGTATTTACACCATATATAACTCAAGAATAGCAGAACCGATTTGGCCGAAAAAAATATGGGAAGGTAGCTTAAAACCAGAAGACAGACATAAGATACTTTTTATTCCGTCCGATTGCTAGGAAACTAGGGAAATAATCAAAATGTTGTTTTTCCCATAATAACTGAAAGAGTAAAACGAAGTTCACCGGAAAATCTAGTAAGGTTATAAAGAGTGAACTGTATAAAAAAGAATGTAGAACTCGTATGTTGTTGAATTTAATAATGAAACATAAGAGCTCAAGTTTGGTGAACCAAATTAAGGACGTTGATGGTCCCCGAGAGTTCCGAATGAGTCCTCTTGTGAAGAGGCAGTGGCTTTGATCGGGTGCGCTAATGGGCTCGCGGATCATGTTCCCGTAAACTTTTACGGGACACTGATCCACTTCTAAACCACAATTATAAGTGGAGTGTCACAGTATACCTTAACACTTTACCACCTACGGTGTTGACCACCAGTTTTACAACTAGCAACACGTATAGTAGTACTATTTAAATTATGCGCGTCGGTTATATTCGTCAAGGTTCGGAAATCCGAATGTATTTTAAAGATGTCTAGAGTTTATATTACAAATTTTAATATTTTCGCTTAAATTTAGATTAGGTTAACAAATTTAAAAATAAAAGTATAAAGTGTAGAAAGAGAAAAAGTATGAAGCCGAAGCGCATAATTTAAATAGAAGTACTATACCAGCTTCTCATAAATCAAAGTTTAAGTTAAATTATAATCCAGCATATGAAATGACAATGATCACCCATACTGCAAAAATGCAAATTAAAAATATTATTAAAAATGCAAAAGTCTGTAGTCTGTTGCTCTTTCACGACTAAACCGCTAAACCAATTGTCATAGATATGATTACAGAGACCAGAGATCGTTAAAAAGTAGCCTATGTTTGAATAAGCTACTTTTTAAAATCATTTTGGGGAATTTTACGGGGTATAAAAGTTTGTATGAATATTTATTTCACGCTAACAAAGTCGCGGGTAAATAGTTAATATAAATTATATCTGTATATAATTTATACTCTTTATCATCATCTTAGTGAAATTGCATTGTTTACGTACTTTTTAAATAACCCTTGTACTTTTCTAAAACACAATTTATTAAACACTTCACATTCACAAAACACACAAACAAAGCTTCACTTAAAGGTTTCCTGTACCTTTTAGACAGCATCCTAAAGACTTAACTAAAGATACATAAATTTATTTTAACATTCAGTTGGTTTATAGTTACTCTCTGTTAGTTACAAACATATGTCTGTGGTACTATGTAATAGTATTGTAAACTAATATCTATTAAACGCGCACATAATTTACTTAATTTGGCGTTGGATCAGTTCCTGTAATCTGTCTATACATTTAATGAAATTTGTTACATTATTTAAACTGAAAATATAGCGAACAATTTCACGGCCCTCAAGGTGAAACATGACAACCTTGGCCTTATTATAACCATGAATGGTGGAGATACCTCGATGCCCTATCGGCTGGTTTTTAGGCCTATTGTGTATGGTCTAGCGGCGACCTTCTACAACGAAACATAACACTTTTATAATAATAATAAAATAATAAATATCCCTGGACAAATCACACAAATTGAATTTAACCCCAAAGTAAGCAAATTATATGCTTGTGTTATGGGTGTTAGTCAACGATTCTACTCGTAGTACATAGAAATACTTAAATAGATACCAGAATAAACGTAATAAGCACCCAGATCCGGAAATGCAGACATCTAAATGTTCATCACACAAACGCCTGCCCCCGTCGGGTATCGAACCCGAGCCTCGTGGTTGGTCGATGTAGTTAGGCGTGTTTACTAGCCACTCACACAACGAGGCGGTCAAAAATGGGTTAAAAGGATCAGCAAACGGGCAAAATGTTGCACAACTATTTCGCCAGTGTTATGTACTGACCTATTTACGACCATTTTAAAATCTGTCAAGCATAGAGGCAATTATTGTTATCAAGGACTTAAGTACGTCCGTTTATAAGTAGCGGAGTATACATCTGAAACTTGTTTTGTCTTTGATCTCTTCTTTTCTTTCCATCAGGTGATATGACATTACACCATTTAAAATGCTCAGTTGCATAATTTCGAAACAAACAGACGGAACAAAGAGAAGCTTCAAGGTATACAATAATCTCAAAGTTCTTTAATTTTTATTCTACACTTCAAAGTAACAAGAATACAAAACTTTAGAACGAAGACGCTTTTAC
>NJDC01002593.1:49981-65110 GCA_002245475.1 Calephelis virginiensis
TTGCCATCTATCGATGAATAGCAGAACTTTTAATGACTTTTTGATCACGATCTATAGTTCAGCAATTCGCCTCTAGGTGGCATTGGTTGTATCGGCGTTACTGCGCATTCGTAATCCCCCTCTTCGCCCTGCAATCTGGTGACTAATTCCTGCTTCTGCAATAACTTGACCGCGGCAGTCTCCGAGTGCCACGCGTCTTTTTTTAGAATAGATAGATATATAGGGCATGATTCCACTTTTTTTTCTAAAAACGCAAAATCCCTTTTCCCCATTTTTGTCTTTGAAGACCTCATTTTGAGTTATAGCCTTTCAGATAATGATAAAATTAATATGGGATCACTATGGTCATGATTTTGAAGTGGTTTCATATTTATTTTATAATGATCTGACCTCAAAAGACCTTGAAGATGATGAGGTCGTAAAACTAGACAAAATTTATGCTAACTATCAAAATCGGTTTTCAAAAAAATAATTCAATTACAAGTAATGCAAAAAACGAACATACGAAAAAATGAAAAAAAATGCAGGCAAATATAGAAGCTTATTTATGAAGTCGGTGAAAATGGAGGAAGTTCTCAATTCAGCTGTTTTCTTGTACCTACATTTATTGTCCGATGACTCGGTCAATAAACAATCCGTTTTTGATTTTTTTTCAGAAATATAATCAATGATTCCGTGACAGACAGAAGTTTTTGAGTTTAACTAATAGTGCATGCATGATCTAATAGAAGAATGTTGATTAAGTGTGGGACCATTTTGAAATCATTTGCTATCTTTTAAAAAAATAATTACCAAATTGTGAAGTGGTACCTAATGAAATAGTTGCGAGTCAGTTTTCGTAGATTTACTGCGCTTAATTATTTTGTATTAGACAAACATTGTTCAAGTAACTTTTGAAGTATGTTTAAGGCCAGGGATACAAATAAAATATACCATCTGGAAGATATTCAAAACTTTCCAACACTATAAATTTAAGTTCCTTGTGTCTTCCTTTGAATCTAAAAAAGCACTAAAAATCGAAGGAGAGAACTCACTCGGCTCCATTTTTTCCTCCCCTCTGCAGCATGCCCGCTCGCGCCATTTCACGCCCACACCCTGAAAAAAAACAAACCATCCATTAACGTTGAGATGTTCACGGCTTTTTTTCCTATCTTTATGTTCTGCAAATACTTCACAAGGAACCCTTATTAGGCGATACTAAATAAAATTGAACAAGGAAATTTTCTTTCAAGAGAAGTATTTTGTTAAGTGGCATTCGTTTGCCTTTAAAGAAATTTAAAAGTAAAAATATTGATTTGTTCCTTTTTCAAAATTGTCCCACGGGTTTTGAGGTGAAATGTAAATAGTAAAGCGCTTTTATGTTTAATGTTGCTGTCAAATGGGGAATACTGAAAACCAGTGTTGAGGCACACTATGTTTCTATAACTAATAAGATACTCCTGTGTGGACTGATTCTTTTTGTTTTTTTAAGTAGATATTCTTATTCAATAACATTTTAGTTTTATTTTGTTTGTTTAATGTATCATAAATCATAAATCATGAACCATGAATTAGTTCGTTGATAAATGATTTCCTTCCTTGTAATATTGTGGTAAAGTATACCACAATATTACAAGGATGACGATAACTTTAGTTGTCATTATTGTAAGTAAAGCATTTGTCTATTCTACTTAGAGGACCCGGACATGGGGTAAAAACATAGTAACAAAAAGTAAAATCTCTTGTTAAATATAATTTTTTTTTAATCTGAGGTCTTAAAATATTGTAAAGATACTAAATTACTAACTGTTTGTTCGCGACTCTGTCAGCATAGAATATACTTTCATACAAACTTGTATAACTCACTTTAATATTTGGGCATTGCCTTTAAAAAAAAGGAACCTGTGTTTAATCACGGATCTTTAAATTAAAGAATATCAAATTTTATGCCAGCGCAACAGAGAGGGAAACAACCTTTTGCATTTATAATCAACTAGCGGCCCGGTATGTGCTTCGCTACGTATATGACCGCTTGAATAACATAACGCAACAAAACAAAAAAAGAAAAAAAAAAGAGTTTTGGCGTCATAGGGTTATCACAACCCTATCTCCAAAACAAACACCAACAATCCTAATAGTATCTCATTCATTCAAATCCAAATGTTTATTGTTGAGATAAAGGCGGTAATGGTGTAACACTTCGTAGATAACTTGATCGATTGTTTCTGGAGAATATCTATCTAATTGTCGATTTTGTCACGTTTTTGATAAACCCTTATTTTACACTCCTAAATATTCTAATTGAACGCAATATTAAACAAACGACCAAACATTTAAAATACCATTAATATAGGAAATAGTTTAGGAATCATTTTAAACTCTTAAGCCGTTTAAAAATATCGAAATTAAAAATTGCAAATGTCACAAAACCTGAATTCTTAATTTGAAAGCAGTTAATGAGCGGAAAGTTTGTTTGTCATCAATCTTTTTCCATTTGGTTGTTTCTTGAGTAACAGTGTTACTTTCCTTATGCTACAAAAAGAGAATGTTTGGCTAAACAGAAGTTCCAAATTTCATTAATCACAGTGTTTTACAAGTACTTAAGAGCCCTAGCCTAATAAAAAATACCATCACTAGATTAAAATTAAGAAAAAAAAAGTTTAATGTTTGTGGCTTTTTATATTTTTTTCTTTAAAACTTAAAAATACGACGTCAAAGAAATCGCTGTCTAAAAAACCGAGTTTTAAATATTATTTTCGTGGATGCTTGGGGTTTCGTTGATACGTCCAGTACCAACATAAATTTTCTAGTATCGTATAGAGATATTTATATTAGAAAAATAAAAACATATCTTCACGCTAAGTACCTTGTACAGACAACAGAGAGTATTTACAAAGTTACATTGAGGGTAATCACAGAACTGTGTGTTAACATATTAAAAATGCTACAGGAAAAGCCTTCTTTTCATATTAAATAATTAAATTAAATTAAATTAAATTAAATTCATGTCGCCTCTGTGGTCTAGCGGTCCGGATGTTGGACTTGACTGCATGAGGTCCTGGGTTCGAATCCCGGGTCGGCCAACACAAAGAAAGTTGGATTTTTCCAATTTTCGAATAAAAAAATGTTGGTCGGGATTGGAAATGTGCCCGGTTGTCGATAGGCTTGCCACCTATCACATTGTGGGACTTAGTGTCTTCGGCTAGTCGTGGGTGCCTTGGTTGTACCTCTGCCTACCCCTTCGGGGATATGGGCGTGAAGATACTTTCATATTAAATCAACTTTAAAAAAGGAGCTGGTACTCAATTCGACTGCATGTTTTTTGGTACGTTTATTGCGCGATTACTTGGTCAGTAGACAACTAATTTTGATGCTTCTTTTTAAGAGAGATAGTTCATAATTCCAAGTTAGTCTCATATAAATTTTATCATTACCCGACTAGTGCATGTAGAGTTATAATTAATAATGCAGTTTATGTGCAATAATCTCGGAATTATTAGATATCTTTTGAAAAAAAAGTTACCAAAACGTAACGTACCTAATGAAATAAATGGAGTCAGTGTTTGCAGTTGTACTGCGCTTTATAATTTAATTTTAGTGTTTCACATTCGTAATATTACTTTGCAGATATTTTGAGCAAATGATATGTTCATATAACGCTAGTAATAATTGGCGAAACACGCAATTCCGGCATTATCATAGCGTTCGGTAACATGTACCTCATTATGTTAACGGTTGATTTATGTGTCCGCTCGTTCGGTTTATGAGGAAACCGAGCTTCGGTTTCATTGGCTTATTGGGTATAGGTCTTCTTGGCCTACATTATTTTGGAACTTACGACGGAAATAGAATAACAGTTTATGATTATGATGTATTCATATTTTCTTAGCATGTAGAATAATATATAATATATAGTATATATAGGTATAGATGCTATATAATTAGATATGTATTGTCCAGGGCCGTATTTTATTTTTCACAACAGAAATAGTTATTTTTAAATGACAAACTGACTATACTAGTTATACTATCCAACAACCTTGAATACTAGCCATTAGTAGAAATTGAGTCGTGAGTTCCTTAGGTCAAAAAATGTGAGCCGTCACGGGACGCCTGGCAAATGTGAAACATCGACATTATTTTGTAAAGGTAATATGCAGAAAAGAACAGATTGTGATAGGAACTGAATATATAATAATGATAAAATTAAATATTACTATTTTTCCAGATAGCAATGACAATTTATAGAATAAACATTTATTTACATTAAATACAAAATTTACGAATTTATTTCAAATTCACTACTGCATATAGACTGTATACATTTATATACCATCACATAGGGTGGCGACGCGTCGCCACGGCATGCGTCGCCACGCCAGAAATCAGTTTTACGTGCGGCTATAGATGTTTCACATCAAAAAGTTCAATACATCACATTTTCCTTAAGATCCTAATTTTGTACTCAATTGCTTCCAAGTGGACATCTAATGGTCTGAACTTTTTGACGTAGTGCATTGTGATTTTAGGGGAATTGCCCCACAATGCACCCTAGTGCCATGCAGAGGGTCTACCGAATCCAGCATAATTTTGACAGTGGTCTATGAAACAAAATATTTAAGGAATCTCTGCTCAAAGGTAATCACTTGTATATTTGATTACAATGAATATATTCTTTCCAAGAGTTTTAAATGCGTCCGTACATTGTTTAGATTTAATAGTTATTTATCGGGTGAAATTGTAACTACATGTTATATGTATTTCTCGGGTGAAACCGCATCTGGAGACTAATGCTACTAGCCCCTCGCGATATGTAAGTTTAAGTCTTAATACTGACCTGGACGACTGGCCCGGTGGTTGGTAGGGAGCACTTGTAAATTGGTTCATTCCAATATCTGAAACGATAAAAAAATACATTCTAATTATGTCATTATGTGACAATTACTACTAAATATTTGGTTCAGTGTTTTCTTACTTTCTTTTAAGATTGAAAGGCGAATAAGCAGAACTTTTTAAAATGTTGATTAACAGTCTAGTCAGTTCCAAACTAGAACGTTACAATAACGAGCACTGTTATTATGACAGCAAAAAAAACGTAAAACGGTGTACCAGTCCAGCAGAAATGATGCAGGAGTAACAATTCAATAATCAAATCAACGTTGGTTTATAGATTACTAGCTGTTTAACTTTAGACTTCGTCAACGTAGTATTCGTCTTCGAATTTTTTACAAATTTTAGGGGTTGATTTTTTAAAAAAACAACTCTCTCTTCGAGTTTGAACTCGATTTTTTTACTATATGGTCATCAAATTAATTAAATTTGGTCCAGTGGTTTAGCCGCAAAGGCTTAACAGACAGAGAGAAATATGTCCGCATTTATAATATTGAGATATGTATGTAATCGCCTATGTGATCTAGCGTATCAGCGTTAGACTTAACTTCTTCAGATCTCGGGTTCGATCCTTGGGTAGGGCAACAAAAAAAAGTTTTTTTTTTTCAATTGTCTAATGAAAACCGCATTACCTGGGATAGGATATGTGCCCTGTTGACGATAGGCTTGCAACCTATCATATTATAGAACTTGATATCTTAAAGTATATATTAGAATTTTTGACTCGAATATTGGATTATCACGCTGACTCTGTCGTTGCAGTTGTTGTTAAACATTTCCAAATGACACATAATAGTTGTGGTTCTGCTGTTCACAAACTAAAATTATTTTAGATGCATGCTATCTTTTTTAAATGAAACAAAAACAAAAGAGATGGAATGTTTTATACATGTCAGCTCAGTCCGGATATGTCAAATTCTGTGTTGTTTTTAATCAACCTTTTCCGAGTGATAGATTAAACGCATGTAGAAATCTGACATCACAAAAAGTGTTTTATCTCTTTCTATTACTTTTACTCAAAGAAGATAGCGATAACTTAAAACTAGTTTAGTGAAGCAACATTACCACCAATGTATGATAAAAACCAAACTTTATTCAGCAAACGTACTGTAAGTGCTCGAAATTTTGATATACTGTTTCAATTTGAAGCTGCGAACGTTTGGGAGGTTGAGGATGTTTTGAAATGCCCACTTTACCGATATTACGATTGCGCGTTTTGTTCGCTACATGAACACTGGACCTTGCCAAATCTATAGTTTGTGGTGAATAGCTAAATTTATCCGATCACCTTTTGAATGTTGTAGTAAAATAGGAAAATTAGTTAGTAAATTGTCTGTACAATATACAGATTGTATATACACAATATTGTCAGATGTACAATGTCTATAAGTATCAAACATCGCAAACGTGGTTTATCTGGACATTGAAATTATAAGAAATTGTCTGTGAAGTTGTGACGCCATAAATGTTGCCAGTCTGGTCTAGCGGTCCGGCGTCGTACTTGACTTCTTGAGGTCCCTGGTCCCCGGGATGGACAAGAAAAAGCAAGAAAATGCATATTTTAAATTTTCTAATAAAATAATAATTTGCCCGGGATTGAACATGTGCTCGGTTGACGATAGGTTCTTAACACGTTTCCGTGTTGGTCCGGGCCTCTTTTCAGAATAGACCATCTGCCTTCCTGTGCCAGGCAACTCGTAAAAGGCGAGCAAAGGCTTACCGTCACTTACACCGTGACATCTGACTAGGTGGTAGAGTTTCGCAGCGACTCACCCGGATTGGTACCACCGCCTTACCTATTCCTGCCGACGTAACGTCAATACGTGTTCCGATTCGGAGGGTAAGGTAGCCGGTTAACTCACTTTTCTCGAAGCCTTACATCCCGGCCTCAGGTTGGCAACGGACCATAACCACCTTTGGTGTATCTACGTGAATTTCTTACCATTAGGAAATCCGTCTTTTTTTTATGATAAAGGAAGGCAAACAAGCAGACAAGCACGGGATCTGCTTATTTATTTTCCAATATCATAAAAAAAATCACATTGTTGGACTTAAGAGTCTTGGGCTTGCGATGTACGAGTTTTTCTGCGATGTTGTTGCGGGTACCCTGTAGTGCCTCTACCTCTTCGGGGGTATGGCCGTCAATATACCTTTTTTAAAATTAATGTTGCCTGGGATGGGATATGTGCCCGGTTCGCGATAGGCTTGCCACCTTTTATAATTGAAAAACTTAGTGTCTTGGGTTAGCCTTGGATGCCATGTTGTGCCATTTTGTGTGTTTCGTTTGTATTTTATTTCTGTGTTCTTTCTTCGTTTTCGTTTTCAGGAATGTTGAGACACTTTACTTTATATGTGGGTAGTTTGCAAAAATAAATGAAATTTTAAGTGTCACAATTTGAGCATTGATTCATTGCTGTTTGTGTCGCGCGGTTGTTTAGCCTGCAACGGGCGCACTCAGAAACGTTAACTAACATTTTAATGTATCATTATGACATAATTTTTTATTGTAATTATTTTTTTTTAAATAGGAAGGCAAATAAGCAGACAGATTTCCTGATAGTAAAAAATTCACACCGCCTAGAGACACCAAAGGTGGTAACGGTGCGTTGCCAACGTGAGGCCGGGACGATAGGCCTCGAGCAAAAGTAAGTTTACTGGCTGCCTTATTCTTTAAACCGGAACACGTCAACGACAAGCACTGACGTTATGGCAGCAGGAATAGGTAAGGCGGTGGTACCAATTAGGATGAGTCGCTGCGAAACTCTACCACCTAGTCAGATGTCACGGTGTAAGTGACGGTAAGCCTATGCTCGCCTTTTACAAGCTGCCTGGCAGGAAGGCAGATTAAAGTCGGCGTAATGACTTATTAAAAGACATTTTATTGAATCAGGCGTTACTTTGCGGAAATCCATTATAAAAGATGTAAAATAAGCCTTTATTTTGCTAATTCCGCGTAAGCAGTGTAACCGTTGTGGCAAATAATCCTCCAAACGACACAGAATGTGACAAGCCTAACTGACGTTCTCACCACCCACCTCCGCGACCAGAACACGACTATAGGAAGAGCTCGGGAAACAATATAAATTGTCACGTTCTTTACATGTGACAACCCTACCTAAAGTTCCCACCTCCCACCTCCGCGACCAGATCACAAATAGAGTCCGAACACGGGAAACAAAACCACTTGTCACGTCCTTCGCCAACTTTGTCGAAGCACTCACCACAGAGAACACCAAATCGCACTCGACGTACGTTTCGCCTCTACACCGAGGCATCCTCAGGAATTCGACCGTACCGTACAAACGACGACACACGAGACTCGTGTGTCGTAAAGAACGTGACAATTTATATTGTTTCCCGAGCTCTTCCTATAGTCGTGTTCTGGTCGCGGAGGTGGGTGGTGAGAACGTCAGTTAGGCTTGTCACATTCTGTGTCGTTTGGAGGATTATTTGCCACAACGGTTACACTGCTTACGCGGAATTAGCAAAATAAAGGCTTATTTTACATCTTTTATTAAAAGACAATTAACGTCTCTGAGTACGAACGTTAGTTCTATTCTAATGTTGAAAATTGTTAACCCTTTGGAAAAAAAATAAAGTAATAAAGTGCCTTTGGAAAAACGGGCAACTCTTATAAATAAAAATGACTAAAAAAGCGATAGCAATGTATTTTCCCTTTGCATTTTAATAATTATGGTAAAAGTTGTGTACATAAAAAGTCCATTCATTTAAATGTGACACTTTAAATTGCATGAGATGATAAAAATTGACATGAAAGATAAAAATAGTTTTAATGTAATACGAATCCCGAAAAGCGTAAACTCTGAACGTGTGTAGCGGCGCTCGACATTTTAAATATTTCATTTTACGTACAAATTCTGTAATGTTTTATATTTTCTCTTAAATTAATATTATCGTGATATAAAGATTATGATTATAATTAATATACGAAATTCGTTTTTTTTATAATATCGGAATGCAAAGACCTTTACAGTGCTGGATTACCAAATAGGCCAGACTAGGCCATGGCCTGGGGCCTCCGAACCTGAACACGTCGTGACGTTATGGCGGCTGGAATAGGTAAGGCGGTGGTACTAATCCGGACGAGTCGCTGCTAAGCTCTACCACCTAGTCAGATGTCACGGTGTTAGTGACTGTGAGCCTATACTCGCCTTTTACGAGCTGCCTGGCAAGGAAGGCAGATGGTCTATTTTACAAAGGAGCCCGGACCAACCTTAATCCGGCACTGGACCTTTATGTTGATTTCATAATTTCATCATGAGGTTATATTATAGGCTACATTTAACTATCTATAAATAAACTTGTTTTGTTGTCGAATTTGTTACAAAACTGACGATTCTAGAACTTATTTTCATAGTTTTTGGTTTAATAAAGAACATGAGCTAGAAAATTCACCAGGTCAGCTAAAATTGCAAAACGACACTTTATTTGTATAAAATATACAACTTTTTGCTATGTTATAGAGAGACAAACCAAAAGACGGAATCACTACAGTCAATATTATGATACAATTTTTATGTTTGAAGATACTTAAGATACTGGAAAGTAAAGGATACTTTTTGGCCGGTTTTCAATGACTTTCTCCGAGAAAGGGCCTAGTCGTGGTCATTTAGTTCTTTTGCGATTCCGTACCTCGAAATAAAAAAAAACAAAATCCTTACAAGATCACTTTGTTGTCCGTCCGTCCCTTTATCAAGACCCTTTTTTCTTAGGAACACCTAGAGGTAACAAGCTGAAATTTATATTAAATAGTTCTGCTGTCCCTTGAAACTATGAAAAAATCTTCTAAGCCGACGCAATCAAAAGATATAGCCGTTTATGTCGCCCGTAAATTTTCAGAACTCTTAAGGGAATCAAAATCTACAGGCTTCTTTACGTGAACTTGGTACGAAATTTTGAAATTTGTTACGAAACAACGTCTTTTTTTTAATGACTAACTTGTTGCTAATCTTACGATTTTTTACAACTTCACCGAACTTTGTGGGCCGCGCAGAGTGCTCAGCCCGAGACATCATTATTTAGATGGATTGGGCTGTTACCTACAACGCCAGCACCAAGGGCTGTCTCCCGAGAGACCGTACCTCGACTTGGTGCTGCGTTCTGGTTACTGGACACAACGTCTTATAGCACAGATAAAGAAAAGTTACATAGCCCTAAATTTCAAGTTATATCATACAATTTACTTTATTAATATTTAATAACTAATAATTTATACACGTCACGAATTTAACCGCTTGAGCGCCCATGTCAACCTGTAACAAGTTTATCTTAATTAGGCTTTTTCGTTGGTTCGGTCATCTGGAAAGGATGACAGATGTAAGATCGACAAATCAGATATACAATGGGAGAGAATATGAGTGAAATTAGTCAATTTCGTTCAATAGAAGTGCATAAATGAAATAATCATGAAGAAATTAGCGTATCGTGCATTTCCTCATTGTCGCCAAATCTCACTACATGAGCTTGAGTAATGAAGCCACCGCTTTACCCAAGACCCTGACATGACTTATTGAAGACTTAAGACTTATGCTTTATTATAATTGAATCCCGATTTTGGTAAATTTGATGCAAATTTCTACTGAACTAATGGCAAAATACTAACGTGAATGCCAAAACCTAAAGAAAGAAAGAATGGGAACGTGGATATATGTAGGTACCCTGGGAGACCGAGGATAACATTCCACGATCAAATCTCTCGGGTTATAATAATAATAATAAAACTCTTTATTGTACAACGAAAACATATTAAAAGTACTACAACTATTACAACAGCAAGTAGATTATTTTTACAAATGGCAGTTTTATCGCTAATAAGCGATTTTTTTCTAAACGACCAGCATTCAGAAAAAGAAATATACAAATTAGGAAAAAGTACAGCATTAAAAAAAGAAAGAAAATACAATACATTAATACATAAAATAAGTAACAACTATGTATCTAATCTAGTTACAAAATACAGCTAAGTAAACAATTAACAAACGTATCAAACTATATACATTACGGTAAATATTTTCCATTATCCAAGGATGGTGTCAAAAGTCTCCGAAACCAGCGTGTTAGTATAAAAAGGGTAATGAATGTAGAGGAATATTGGTAGGTCAGCAAGGCACGTCAATCAATTGTGACATTTGGCACTTTAGTAAGGAACTTGAGATATGTATATATGTAAGCTTATTATAATGAGAAAGATAATAAGTAATGAAGCGAAGCGAATTCATATGAACCGCCAAAAAAGTTCAATGAACCATAATATTTGGCACACGTCTCCAACTGCTACTAGTAACCGATTAATTTTTACGATATGCACGCAATATAAATGTCTAATAAGGACTTCAAAATAGTCTTTGTAGCAAAGACAAATTGGTTGTAAAAAGCTTTATTTTTTTCTACACAAATATGTATTTTTATAAGGGTGTCTAGACACTAGAATTATTTCTAAGAAATAACGAAGCAATTACTTAATATTTTCAAATTTATTGAGTCTTCATTGAAACGAAATTACAATTGTGAGTTTCATGCTTAAGAAAATGTCAAATCTAAATGATGTTTGTCATAGACATCAAATAAATTCAAACGTTGTTTCATTATGTATTTGAAAGCTGGAAACTTCCATTCAGGTCCTTAATTAGGTTTAAATCAGTAATCATCAATTATGTTAAAACAAAAACGTCTTAAAGAAGGTGAAAACAGAGAAGTACTTTGTTAAATTTATGTTAATTAGCACACATTGTTATTAAAGATTTCTACCTTTAAATAGGTTAAAAAATATATAAAAGAAAAATTATATAAGAAGGTTATAAGGTCTCCGTGTATTTGGAAGACGAACACGCTTAATCTCGCACTGCAATTTGTAATGTAATTTGTCATAAATCTAAATAAAATTATTTATTTTGCAATTTTCCGCCAAAAAATTGCAAATTAAATAATTTTATTTAGATTTAAGTATGGATTTCCGCAAAGTAACGCCTTCTTATATTAATTTGTCATACTTTTATTTAAGTTAAAATTAGATTGTGATTTGTATTTTTTATCTAGTTTATGATGTTACTATTAGTATTTAAAAAAGATAAGGCCTCTGAGTTTCTTTCGCCGGATCTTCTCAGTGTGTGTCCGAGATTCCGATCTGGTGGTAGTTTAAAAAAATGTCGACGCGCACTGTGAAGTACTTGTATTGTC
The DNA here is from genome assembly GCA_002245475.1 of Calephelis virginiensis. NCBI lineage: Eukaryota > Metazoa > Arthropoda > Insecta > Lepidoptera > Riodinidae > Calephelis > Calephelis virginiensis. Next base: position 62,048 of record NJDC01002593.1, read on the forward strand.
CATGTGAATAAAGTTTTTTCTGAATCTTATTGTCTATTTTTTTACGATATTGGAAGACAAACAAGCAGACGGATTTCCTGATGATAAGAAATTTCCGCCGCCAAAGGTGGTAATGGTGCGTTGCCAACCTGAGGCCGGGATGTAAGGCCTCGAGCAAAGTAAGTTTACCGGCTACCTTACCCTCCGAATCGGAATACGTCTTGACGTTATGGCGCCAGGAATAGGTAAGGCGGTGGTACCAATCCGGGTGAGTCGCTGCGATACTCTACCACCTAGTCAGATGTCACGGTGCTAGTGACGGTAAGCCTATGCTCGCGTTTTATGAGCTGCCTGGCAGGAAGGCAGATGGTCTATTCTGCTAAGGAGCCCGGACCAATACGGGATTCACAATACATGATGTTGAGTTCTAACATTGGAAGTTTTAAGAGAACTTTTAAATCTGCCTTTTTAAACATTTGCTTACCAAATTGCAAACAATTTTATAACCTGTTACGACAAATGTATATGAAAAAGTATCTTCACTCTCATATCCACGAAGAGGTAGGCAGTCACAGCCAGGACACCCACGACTAGCCGAGTCTCACAGTGTGTTAGGATAGGTCGCAAGCCTATCGCCAACGGCGCATTAAATCTTATCCTAGGCAACGTTATTTTAAATGGAAAATTGTGAATTCACATTTTCTATTTTTTTGTTACCCGACGTAACACGTGTCTATTCGGGCGTATCATTTATTAATTTTAATCCTTTATTGCACTTAAATAAATGTACAAAGGCGAACTTAATGCCAAAAGAGCATTTTCTCCCAATCAAAATATCAAATATCAAGTCAAATTTAGAACACCTTTTTCTTCGTCGGGGATCAAAAAATGGGTAAAGATGCGTGCAACAATTTGCATTAGCTATATAACAAAAATAACTACGTTAATAACAACCGATATCAAAACTAAAAAGTAAAAAAATAATAAAGATTTCATATTAATTATATTCTACCTATTACTTATATGTTCTGTTTATTAATAAGTTTGAAGTCAGTGCCAAGCCAATTTAACACTAACTTATAATATAACTAGCTGTTACCCGCGGCTTCGCTCGCGAAAAATTTAGATGTAAGCTATCCTATCTTTCAAGTTAGACCAAACTGCACACGGTGTGTAAATTTGATTAAAATCGGTTAAGTGGTTTAGGAGTCAATTGAGGACAAACATTGTGACACGAGATTTATATATATCAAGATAAGATTAAGTTTAAGGCTTGCCACCGACTTCAAACCTATTAGTAAATGGCACATATAAATAATAGGAAGCATACAATGAACATTAAATCTTTATTATTTTTACTTCTTCATTTTGAAGTCGGTTTTAATTAACGTAGTTATTTTTGTTTAATACTTTTTAGTTTATTGCTGATATGATTTAATTTAATACAAATTAACATCGGGATAGGTGAAACTAGATGAAAAATGCGCATAAAATAAAAAATAATAGTCCTATCTGAATCAAATTTTTTGGACCAATTCGAAGCTATTCCGCATCAAAAAAAAAAAGAATTACGCAAATCGGTTCAGAAACCTCGGAGAAATTGGTGTACATAAATAAAAAAAATATACCGGCCGAATTGAGAACCTCCTCGTTTTTTGAACTCGGTTAAAAATTACATACTTTTACAAATAACACTCTTTCTCTTGCTCTCAAGGGGACCTAAACCAACGCGGGGAAGAAACTTTATAATATAACAATATGAAATCGCCCTTGTGATCGAGCTGTCTGGTATTGGACTTGATTTCACGGGGACCCGGGTTCGATCCCCGGGTCGGGCAACAAAAAGATTTTCTAATGAAAACAACTTTCCCCGGGATTGGATACATGCTCGGTTGGTGATATTACATTTTCAAATAACACTCGTCCTCTTCCACAAAACACAGTATTAAAAGAGAAATGTAACAAAAAGGCACAGTTTTTGGGGTTTCTTTTACGAAAGGAAGATAATTACTTATCGGCTCACCCCACATGCATACAACGAGCTCATTTATAAGAAATCAATATCAATTTAGCTTGAAAATATGGGCGGTTGCCTTTTTCTGTTAGTAATTTCCTGGATACACTAATCTCCATTACCCATATGCAGTGATTGACCTAGGCATCAATATTATAATGTTTATTGGGTACTTTATGTTCCAAACCGAAAGACAGTTTTCCATTATTATTACTGTTAACAAAAATGAAACTTTAGAAACCTTACTTACACTTACATACTTCAAGCCAAGTCCCTTGTGAGGTAGGCAGAGAGTATCGAGTGCCAAACCTGACGATCCTGAAAAACCTGTCTGGCTCCCTACACATTCATTACGCTTTCAAACTCGCCGGTTTCGGAGACTCTAGACACCACCCTCAGATAATATCCGATTGATCTGATCGTGAAATGTCAGCCTTGATCTCCCTGGGTACTTGCATCCATCCACATTCGCATTCAGAAACCTTCAATCAAATAAATGTTAAATTCGCCCGTGTTAGTCCGAGCTCTTTTGCATCATAAGCCTGCCTTCCTGCTAGGCAACTAGTAAAAGGCGAGAATAAGTTCACCATCACTAGCATTGTGACATCTGAATAGTTGGTACAGTTTCGCAGTCAGCCGTCGGGATTAGTTCCACTGCCTTACCTATTCCTGCCCCCCTGACGCCAGTGCATGCCGTTAACGTCTCTGCTTTCGAAGGATAAAGTAGCTGGTGAATTTACTTTCTTACCATCATTTAATCCGTCTGTATGTTTGACTTCCATTATCATAAAATAAGCGCAATGAGCCTGAGGCCCCGGACACAGGGCAGAAATGCATCTATAACATGTATGGTGTCTATAGACCACGGTTATCTCTTACACCAGGAGAGCTGATCTCTCACATAAAAACATGTATGTATTAATAATCTTTCTTTACGCAATGCATTAAAATATTTTCTGCAGTTGGCCAACTGTGATCTGAGACTTCTAGACTATTTTACTGCCCTTGGGATATAATAAGTGCTTTATTTTTAAATTAAACTATAAAATATTTGAACACCATAACACGAT
>NJDC01002593.1:66290-80883 GCA_002245475.1 Calephelis virginiensis
AGGATACCTTAAATCATTAACGCCAGCGATAGCTTTTTCCCGAGGGACCTATCGATAACGCTTGTCGATCTTTCTTGATTAGAATGGACATTTCGATAAGCTATATAATTTGTTTATTAAATGTTTACTGTTGAATTATAAATATATTTTTGTTACAAAAAACTGAAGGAATGAAAGAGTGAGTAAATGAATGAATGAATTAATAAATATATGATTGAGTAAGTAAATGAATGAATTAATTAATAAATATATGATTGAGTGAGTAAATGAATGAATGAACGAGTGAATGAGCTCTTTATTGTGCACCATTAAACTTATTACAAATTTAGTACAATTAAGTATTAACAACAGCATATGATTATAGTTTATGGTACATAAAAGGCGGTCTTATGCCAAACAAAGCGATCTCTACCAGATAACCTTTTTGTCTGAGGAGATTATATGTATAAACGTAGGTTCAGTAGGTAAAGAGATTAAACATACAAAAAATATAACATAAGATTAAAATATTATTATTATTATATACCGCTTCTGTGGTCTAGCGGTCCGGGTGTTGGACTTAAATGCATGAGGTCCCGGGTTCGAATCCCGTCGGACAACAAAAAGAAAATTGGGTTTTTCCAATTTTCTAATAAAAAAAACGTTGCTTGGGATTGGAAAAGTGCCCGGTTGGCGATAGGCTTGCCACCTATCACATTGTGGGACTTAGTGTCTTCGGCTAGTCGTGGGTGCCCTGGTTGTGCCTCTGCCTACTTCTTTGGGGATATGGGTGTGAAGATACTTTTTTTTTAATATTAATTACAAAAAGGATAAAAATGAAAGTAGTATAAATGTAAAACTCAAATAAGATACTCCATTTCAAATTAAGTCATAATAACCTAGCCTATTGGAAAAATAAACTTTCACCGTTTGGATTTATTCCATGAAACTATACTACAGCTGCAGGTTACAATCCTGACAAAGTCCTGATGGGTTATTCTTGAATCTCGATTTCATGCTAATTGGAAGTTGGAATCTAATACGTCATTTCAGGTACTCGAATACAAAATTATCGAATAATTAGTAATGAGACTAACCTTCACCTATTGCTCTGGTTGTGCTTCTGCGTACCTTTTAGGGCGTACAAGCGTGTATAGTACTACGAGTATTTAAATTATAAGCTTTGGCTATATTCGTCAGGCTTCGGAAATCCGAATGTATTTTAAAGATATCTATCTAAACAGAGTTGTTATTACACGTAATTAATAATTTCGCTTAAATTTAGATTAGGTCTGTCAATTTAAGAATAAAAGTATAAAGTGTAAAACGAGTGAGAAGTGTAAAGTAGTAGTACTATAAATATTTATTTTTTAACCTGCATGCAGAATTTTCGAAAAACTTTGTTTTTAAATCATTACATAGTATAAAGCAGTCACTTTCCGCTGTCTGTCTCTATGTATGCTTAGATCTGCAACGGATTTCGATTCAGGTTTCTTTAATATAAGTGATTTAAGAGGAAGGTTTATATGTTTACCTAGTTGTTGCCGCCGCGTCATCCGCGAGGTCCCTCATGAACATTGTTTCGAGATAAAAAATATTCTATGTGTTATTCCAAGTGACCTTCTATGTGCGTGCCAAATTTCATGAAAATCAGTTCCGGCGTTTTGCGTGGAAGAGTACACAAAACAAACAAACATACAATCTTTCGCATGTATAATATTAATAGGATAACAAAGAAGTTTATTCAACCGTACGAAGCTTGGACGACTGCTAATTATAAAATATTTAAAGATCTCTTAGAAATTCAAATGTTTTAATGTTTAGGTGTGTTATATTTCTACTTCACTTCATGTTACTAAGTATAAGTAGCCATGTGACCCACTTAAAGATATAAATATTACATTGCACTGTTTAATTTTAGGCTCTGAAAAGCCGGTCCATATAAATAGACGTTTACGATCACTTAAAGCTGCGGCCTCTCCCACCGCACCTGAGCGCTATAAAATGCTTTACTGCTAAGGCTAGTTCCACATTTCAGTATCGCAAGCGTAGGAAGTATAGCATTGTGTTTTTTTTTAAACCATACCATATTATGAACACAAAATAAATACTTAACTTTTTAAAATATTCCAAGGCTTAAGTTAATATTTTATTCTTTATTGCACTACAACACAGAGTATAATGTCAAATTAAACCTTGGAATACTTTATGAATGTTTATTTCTCATACCGACAAGTTTACCGGTTGCAATAACCTCATACCCACCTAACTGATATACAAAAGTTGCAAGTACTGGCCTAGTAGGCTCAAGAATAGGTAGGGCAATGGGTGACGACGCCATACCATCTCTGTCACTTTCTGGTCCAGAGGGTGGTTGTAGTCAATGACTTGGACAATCAGCCTAACATCATGGCCGCAGGACATCGACGCACCTATAACGCATCTGTGGTGTCCATCGCTCTCTGTATAGCACGCTGAACGAATCTGAGCTTATTTAAGAGGCCCACATTTAAAGGCCAAGTCTTAATAATAATAATAGTGTCTTATAATAATAGTCTCAATAATAATAGTGTCTTATAACCAAAAACACTACACTGCCTTAAAAATATTAGATTTCCACGAGAAAACGTACATACCGCTGCAAAAATCAATAGTAATAGATACCTGCTCCATTGTCCGTCGCTTTCTAAACCCAACAACGCTCACACTTCAAAGTAACCAAGATACTGCAATCACGCTTACATCCTCACAGCATACGACACACATCACAAGAGATACGAGCAGGCACGCACACAGCTCAAAACACACAAAATCTCGTCACACTTTCATCTCACTGACTCACCTGAACCAGAATACTTGGCGCCCGTTTTGGTTCTGATAACCGACTTCAAGTCGAGCTTAAGGAAACACTCTAAACCATAATAATAGTGTCTTATAATAATAGTCTCAATAATAGTGTCAGCATTACTTAATAGGGTAAACAATAATTAATTAATATACTTAGTAAATGAGACAAGTAATAACCAACCCTTTTTCGCAATATGCGAAAAGGGGTTGCAAGAAGTCTCAAAAAATGCTGGAAATAGAATCATAATTTGTTTTTAATGTAAGATTACTTTATTAATGGTTTTAACTTTGGTAACCTGGTGGTTTTTACAACTTCACCAAACTTTATGGGCAAAGAAGAGTGTTCTATTTGACAGACATGTATGGGGATATAAATAATATTAAAATACGATGCGATACCTTAGCGTCAGCTATTGAACTGTGGGCGTAAACCTTTAGAAATAGCTATATTAATGTATGTTCAAACGATTCAGATTTCTCGAACCGTAAGTCACTACTAAACTAATGTCAGAGTGTTTCTAAGCGTTGCAGTTTTATTCGGTCCTTAAGGATAACGTTGCGTATTGCGGAAAAATAAATTTGCAGTTATGTTAAATACGGTTGTGCGAAATGCAACCGCATGATTTTTCCGGTCGTCTGTTCAGGTATTTATTTTATTTTTTAAGATGTTGGAAGGCAAACAAGTAGACGGTTTTCCTGATGATAAGAAATTTACGCTACTTAGAAACACCAAAGGTGGTAATGGTGTGCTGTCAACCTAAGGCTAAGATGTTAGGCCTCGAGCAAAAGTGAGTTTACCGGCTACCTTATCCTCCTATCCGGGACACGTTAACGTCAAGCACTGAAACTATGGCGGCAGGAATAAGGCGGTGGTAGTAATCCGGTGAGTTGCAGCGAAACTCTACCACCTAGTCAGATGTCACGGTGTTAGTGACGGTAAGCGTATGCTCGCCTTTTACGAGCTACCTGGCATAAAGGCAGTCTATAATAGATAGTCTATTCTGCAAAGTAGCCCGGACCAACACGGGGAAAGGTTTTTTTTATAAAACTAGACTAAAACTATTACATTCTTACCAGATTATGTCAGTTAATCCTTTCTGTAGTCTAGCGGTCTTGGACTTGACTTCACGAGGTCTCGAGTTCGATCACCGGATCGGGCGGCGGGCAACAAAAAAAATATTTTTTTAAATTTTCTGACAAAAACAAGGTTACGACAAGGACTTAATACGTGCTCGTTTGACTGTATTATATATAGTTGTTATATTAAGCAAAAGGTTATGGGAATTCTTCGGCTAGTCGTGGGTGCCTTTCATGTGCCTGTGCCTACCTCTTGGGCCGTATGTACGTGAAGATATTTTTTATATCCGTTAACTAGCTTTGCATGAAACACAACCAAACTCCAAAGGTTGACTTTTTTTAGTAACTAGTGCAACTTTTAACAACATCGAAAGGTTATTATGAAGTACAAAACGGTAACACATTTTGAAATTTTTGTTTGTAAATATCAGAATACCGACTTTAACTCTTAGCTCACAGCTGCCAAGTAGATTTTATATTCCAACACTAGTTAGAAATAAATACAAATAAATAAATATCAAAGGATAAGTCACACAAATTGAATTTAACACCAAAGTAAGCAAATTAAATGCTTATTTTATGGGTGTTAGTCAACGATACTAATACATAGAAATACTTAAATAGATACCGGAATAAATTTAATACACACCCAGACTCGGAAATGCAGATACTTCAATTTTCATAACTCAAATGCCTGACCCCGTCGGGAATCGATCCAGACCTTTGCGGTCGGTGTAGTTACGCGTGTACGCTAGCCACTCGACCAACGAGGCGGTCTATATATAGTTCTATGTTTGACCTTTGGATATAAATACCAAATTCCAAATAACTGCGCATTTCTTATAGGTGAAAGGTAAGGTTATTGAGAGGAAACCGTCACCTTAAGTTTACGTTAGAGATTTAGTTGGGATTCTTTACGTAAACTACAACCACCCGTTATTCGTAAGTATATCAATCTCCGCTTACTCAAACACGATTTATATTGAGGAAATCGGCTTGCGTGAATGAAGCTTAAGGTTAAGCTCCAAGATAAACCAAGTGTAAAGGCATGGCCGCACTTATTACCGTTAATGAGTTCTTCTTATATATAAAAATCAATTGCTGTTCGTTAGGCTCACTAAAACTCGAGAACAGCTGGCCCTATTTGGCTAATTTTGGATTTGGATTATTAGTGGAAGACCAGGAAAGGTTAAATAGATAAGAAAGAAGGAAAAACTGCGAGATAACTAGGAAAACAACATTTTAAGTGCTTTTCGTTAGTCTTGCTAAAACTCGAGAACAGCTGGAATGATTTGGTTAAATTTGTTTTTGATTTACTAGTGGGAGTCCAGGAAAGGTTTACAAGATCAGGAAAAAGGAAAAACATTTTGAGTTTTCCCATACAAAAAGAACGAGTGGAACGAAGTTGGCCGAGACAGCTAATTGTCAATAAGTATCTATAGAACCAATAGAATAGAATAGAATAGAATATATTTTTATTCACATTTACCTTACAAGAGGCACTTGTGACCAAACAATAATCAGAAAATATTTTTTTGATGTAAAACTTCTTTATCAAGTTATGAAAGAAATCTGCCGACATATTTCTCGATTACGTACATTGACCTCTAGTTAGGCTCCACAAAAATACTGCTGCATGTTATCGCCGAATTTCATACTGTTTATAGTCACTGTGTGTGTTTATTGTCCATCTGCTTGTTTGCCTTCCAGTAACATAAAAAATACTTCTAATTATTTCAATAAACATGTTATTCGCCATTACACTATTTATTCTTGCGTGTGCAATAACATAAACAGTAATGCTTGCGATTTTATGATTAAAAATAGCTGCACATAAATTTAATCCAACGGTTTTTAAGGTATTTTGTTGTAAATAACTTAACGGCTTTCACCCTTTGTACGGACATAAGGTACGTTTACCCTGTTTTTTCTCCACGCTAAGGCAGCAAATGTGAATAAAATAACCTTTATTTTGCAAATACCTTGTTTGTTTTGTAAACGGATCAACAGATTCCTTTTAAAGTCCGCAACATCAACATTTTTTATTAACATATGAATAGCATTCATTTTGAATAAAGAGTGATTTTACAGATGTTGATAAAGGATTATTTTGCAAATTTTGCGGTCGACGTTTTGGTAACTGGTATGAATTTTATTGAGGATTTTTGGATGCAACGAATTGTTTCTCGAGGAAACCAGGATCTTTAAGATACCTTGCACGTAAATTGAATCTATCTCCTTAACATCATACTAATGTAACTCACACTCTTCATGTTTATGTTGTAAATTTACAAAAAATGACACTGGACAACAACGAAGTACTAATAAAAATCGGTTTGTAAATTTGCTAAATAGTGTAAGTTAAATTACTAACGTTATTGTAAATGTACAATCTTGTAAAAGTGAATTTATCAATTATTTTAAAAAGAAACTGTAGTTTTTAACGATTAAGCGGTTTATTTACAAATAAACTTATTGGCGCTTATTTGTATTTTAACAAAACGTTTGTAAGTTAACAAAAACAATCTAACAGTCTACAAGTAACATATCTCAACGATCAGATCAATCTGATATTATCCGAGGGTGCTGTCAAGAGTCTTCGAAAACGGCGTGTTTGAATGAAAAGGGTTATTCATGATTGTGAAGGAAGCCAGACAGGTTTGACTCGATCGTGAGGTTTGGCAATGGATACCCTCTGCCTACCCCGTAAGGGACTTGGCGTGAAGATATGTATGTAAGTATCATATTAGCAAGCTGCACTCGAGGCATCAAGCTACCTTCTCTTGCGCCTCTGAATAATATTGGTCAACCAGTAGCAAGAGGCGAGAAGCACTAAATAAGGAGAAGATTGTACTATTACCTGTTATATTTTTTTATTTGTATCGTCACGCCTATATCCCCGAAGAGGTAGGCAGAGACACAATCAGGGCACCCACGACTAGCCGAAGATACTGAGTCCCAAAATGTGATAGGTGGCAAGCCTATCGCCAACCGGGCACATATCCAGTCCCGACCAACATTTTTTTTGTAAGAAAATTGGCAAAACCCAATTTTTTTTGTTGCCCGACCCGGGATTCGAACCCGGAACCTCATGCAGTCAAGTTCAACAACTGAACCGCTAGATCAAAGAGGAGATACATATTGTAGATACCTATTACCCAAAAACAGTACTTTCTTTATTGGTTTAACGTAGAGCAGCTGTAAAATATTAAGCGTTCCTTTTTAAGTACTTGAATTATTAAGAGGGTCGTAACACAGACCTTTAAAAGATATTAGGATTTCAGTTAGTTGATTACGTAATATTATACTGCTCTACATTATTACCCGACTATAAAAAAGAGATCATTTGTTATGCGGTTACTCGGCCGATTCAAATAGTTAATTTTTGGGAAGAAAGGTCATAATTCTGATGTGATTAATAGGACTATATGAAACTAATGTAAGACTTCCTCAGAATCATGACCTGTAACTATAAAAGAACGATCAAAATCAATTGGATATCGACCAAGTAATCCCTTAAATAACATACATATCAGTCGAATTGAGAATTTTATTGTTTTTGATGTCCGGTTAAAAATATGAAAAAAGCAAAAATCATCTTCACGCCCATATCCCCGAAGGGGTAGGCAAAGGAACAACCAGGGTTCCCACGACTAGCCAAAGACACTAAGTTACACAATGTGATAGGTGGCAAGCCTATCGCCAACCGGGCACATTTCCAATCCCGAGCAACATATTTTTATTAGAAACTTGGAAAAACTCAATTTTCTTTATGTTGCCCGACCCGGGATTCGAACCCGGGACCTCATATAGTCAAATCCAACAACTGAACCGCTAGACCACAGCCCGTTTTCATTTTTTTTTATTTTTATGATATCGGAAGGCTAACAAGCAGACGGATTTCCTGATGGTAAGATATTCACGCTGCCTAAAAACAATAAAAGCGGTAATGGTGCGTAGCCAACCTGAGGCCAGAATGTTAGGCCTCGAGCAATAGTAAGTTTACCAGCTATCCTACAAACCAGAACACGTCAACAGCAAGCGTTGAATTATACTTAAATATATACCTACTACAAATCATCAATACAAAATACCCAACAGATAATCGTTATCTCTTTATTGGGTGTTAAATAAATCAGTGAAATCTATATTACTCCGATATCAATGAAGACCTTTGGAAATATAAGTTCGCTAATTGATTTCCCAGATAAGAAAGACCGGATCCTCAAAATTAATGTATCTTGAAAACTTAACTGTGGACACAGTCGTTAAGCTTTGGAATCTGTTACTTCTTATCAACAAGGGACAATGGTTCAGAATACATTATTTGGACTAAAATCTTTATTAGGAAATTATATTTTGGAATAATATCATTATTATATACCTACGTATATACATATTATCTTCAATTCCCTTACGAGGTAGGCAAATTTTGGAATAGTCTTAAAATTAAAACTCAATTAATCCCCGTTAAAATCTTTATGTAATGTATGTAATGTCGAAGTACAGACATAGAAATGCAGCCAAATATGTCTAACCCTATCGGGAATCTAACCCAAGTTTCGCGGTGGTGTTAGTAGTGTACGCTAACCCCTCGACCAATTTAGGTGAGCGAAAAAATATCAAATACAAAATTGATGATAATGATGAACGGTATAATTTTAAAACATCAATATTTCAAAGCGATCATAGCAATAGAAATTGATGCTTATGATTAATATACGTTGTTTAGCAATATGTTCAAATTCACAACCCTGATTTTAGGGGCCAATAAAGTATGAACTATAAATGTAAATGCTTAGTAAGCCGTAAAGTTTTTAAAAGGTATATGAAAGGGTTATGTTTTATTACATTAATGGACGACTGGTTGTTGAAATCCAACCATCTTTATAATAAATTTTGTTTTTCTGCATTTGAAAGAAAAAGTATATTTGCGCCCGTATCCCCGAAGACGTAAGCAGAGGTACAACTAGACCACCCACGATTAGCCGAAGATGCTAAGGCTCGCAATATTATATTTGAACTTTAATAAATAATAATGCAATGTCTGATTTTTGTTATCTTATCTACTTGTGTAACAGAAAGTCGTGCCAGTCACACTATTTATAAGTCAAATACGGTTGAACCGATTTCGCTAAAAATATATAGGGGGAGTAGGTTAGAATCAGAAGACGGACATATAATACTTTTTATCCCCTTTAAAAGTATCTTCACGCCCATATCCACGAAGAGGTAGGCAGAAGCACAACCAGGGCACCCATGACTAGCCGAAGACACTATGTCCCACAATGTAATAGGTGGCAAGCCTATCGCCAACCGGGAACATTTCCAATCCCGAGCAACATTTTTTCATTAGAAAATTGGAAAAACCCAATTTCCTTTTTGTTGCGCGACCCGGGAATCGAACCCGGGACCTCATGCAGTCAAGTCCAACGACTTAACTACTAGACCACAGAGATCCCGTTTAACTGTGAAAAAATAAAGAGTACTAACATTTTATTCTCTCCCATACAAATTGATCGGGTGCAATGAAGTTATCCGGAACAGCTAGTATCTTTAAAAAAAAACGCCTAAAAAAAACGCCTGTAGTCGAGCGGTTCAGTTATTGGACTTGACTGCTTGATGTCCGGGTTCGAATCCCGGGTCGGGCAACAAAAAGAAAATTGGGTTTTTCCAAATAATCCTTATCATTACGTACACTACACTTAACGAAATATTGTTAATTGATGCTTAAATAATTACAAAACGCTTTGATGGATCATGTGTTTATTCTAAAAGCAATGTATGTGATGGAAACGGGAAATGATGGGTTTGATTTATGGCCATTGTTCAGCAATACGTTCCCAATACGCGACCCAGATCGAACGCGTAAAGAAGCAATAGAATTTTATCTTTTGTTAAACTTGGCATCAACTTATTTTCCAACTGACTTCCAGAAATATATGTTGCCTATAAAAAAAACTTTTAAAGTGACACATAAAAATATAGAGACTACATTGTATAGAGATTATATTAATTTGTTTTGGTCAGTCCTATTTAGACTAAAATCCGACTTATTAATCGTCTAGCGATACTGAATAGGACTTGACCTTAATAGGTCCTGAGTTCAAGCCCTGGGTCGGGCAATGAAAAGAAAATGTGTTTTCTTAAATTTTCTAGTATTAACAATGTTGTTCGTAAACCGCGCACGTTGGATACGAGCGCGGTTGACGGTAGGCTTGCTATATTATTTGATTTAGTATCTTCGGTTAATTGTGGGTGTCCTAGTTGCACCTCTGCCTAGCTCTTCGCGATACGGGAGTGAAGATACTTTTACACTTTCCAACAAATTTAGTCATGTATAATTATTTATAATAAAACTGTAAAAAGTGAATAATGTATATTTAAGATATATACAAAAAAAATATTTTTATTTTTTTTTAAATATATTTCATGTGTACTTTGATGACGCACAGCAGAACACAACTTGAGATTTTTTTGCATTTTTTGCCGGTCTGTAACCTGCCGCGATTCACGACGAATATATTAAGCCGATCGTAACGTTACTTGGCTGATAGGTACTTTATGTTTCGAATTTTTTTTAAGTTATTCTAAGTCTTCCATAACTTTCTCAAGTTATATTTTTTGTAGATTAGAAATTACAGACAACACTCAGTATAAAGTGTCCAAACAAACTTGAAATCAGGAATGAAAAAAATCGTTTGAAAGTACTGGGGGCTGATTATGTATCACAATTGCCAACTAAAATGGATAAGTGTACATCAAATAGCTGTCAAATGACGTGTTTTATATTTGCTATCTCCAGTGACCAACAGAAATACAACAGAGATAGCAAACACTAATGACGTCATTTCATGTACACTTCCATTTTGAGTTGGCAACTGAGATACATAATCAGCACCCAGGTCTTCTTATAATATACATACATATCTTTACGCCAAGTCCTTATACATGGTAGGCAGACGGTATCGAGTGCAAGGTAGACGATGTTCGCCGGGTCGGGTAGTACTTAAAAATTCATATATTTGTTTACTTATACTTGATATTTTGGCAAGATAGCAAGTGACATCCGCGGCCTATACACACCATAGATGTTACAGGTGTATCGCTTCAGGAATTTTAGACCCATTGCCCAAATACTCTCCGGATCGGAACAATACAGAGTCATAATGACGACAGGAATATAATGTTTCGTCTAAAAGAAAAGGTGTCAAAAAATATTTAACACTTTTTCTTAAGGCGAAGCATTACATCTATAAATACTTTTTACTAAATGGATCAGCAGTTTTCTTGAATAGAGGATGAGTACCTACGTTGTGTCGTCCCATTTATCATCTCAACGTGTTGCTATAACCGTTTGCCCCTTCTTTACTTGTATTTCATGTTTTTGGTTAAGTTGACAAAAAAATACAAGCAGACGGATTTCGTTACTATAAAAAATATATAAAGCATCATCCAGACGGTTGTAATCACGCCCCAATCACGCCTCACACAATGGTGACCTTGGTGGAAACTTTGCTTGAAATAAATCAAAATTTGGATTAAATCTACGTTACACGCGGATGCAAACCAATGTTTACAACCAATGTGAAACCCTCTTAACAGCTATAACTACCGAGACGTTAATAGTTCCAACCTGAGGTCGGAGTGTTAAGTCTATTTCATAAGTTTACCCAATGCTGACTCTTTTGCATGACAATGGTGGTGATTTCGTTGCGCACTCACTTAACTGTTTTTAAGTTATCGCTGTCTTCTTTCGACGAAAGTAATAGAAAGAGACATAACACTTTTAGTGCTGCCAAATTAGACCATACGTGATATTTCTACAGACGCTTAATCTATCACTCAGAAAACGTTGATTAAATAAAACATCACAATTCGACAAGTCCAGACTAATCGAACATGTCTATAATGTTCCATCTCTTTTGTTTTTGTTTGATTTGTAAAAGATAGCATGCGTCTAAAATAAGTTTAGTTTGTGTACAGCAGAATTACCACCAATTTCAAACCATTGATATAGAAAAAGTATTTAATTTTAGCGAGTCGTAAAAATAAAAATGAGTGAAACTTAACTTAAAATAATCTTTTAATGGAACAATTAAATCGTTACAATTAATAACTCCGAGGCTAATTAAATGCTTTAATATTCCGTTCAGAGTCCTTTGAAATATTACAATATTCTAAGAGCTAATTTGTCCCTAATACTTTGCTAAATTAATAGAAAATATATCTAAATTATTGGCTCTAGTGAAACAATTAATTAAGCATTATCCATTTTAGTCGCCTCTTTGGTCTAGCGGTCCAGCGACAGACATGACTTTTTGAGGTCCCAGGTTTGATCCCAGGGATCAAGATCCAACTTGACTTCTTAAGGTACCGGGTTCGATTTCCGGGTCGGGCACCATAAAAAATATTGAAAATGAGTATTTTCGATTTTCTGTTAAAAATAACGTTGCCCGGGATTGGATAAGTGCCCGGTTGGCGATAGGTTTGCCACCTGTCACATTGTGGGACTTAGTGTTTTCGGTTAGTCGTGGGTGCCTTGGTTGTTCCTCTACCTACCTTTTAGGGGATATGGGCGTGAAGATACTTTACTTTTTATAATTCATTCTATATTTTAATGTGTAATTAAAAGTAGGTAAGTGGCCTTGTTTACAAATTCGTCCATCGTGTACTAAACAGTAAAAGAGAGGAAGCGTTTTTTCTATCTCTACATAATATAAAACAAAGTCGCTTTCCGCTGTCAGACCCTATGTATGTTAAGATCTTTAAAACTACTCAATCAATTTTGATGTGGTTTTTTAAATAGATCGATTGATTGAAGAGGAAGATTAATATGTATAATAATATGTATATAAAACGAGACATCATGCGTATGACAAATTATCAATTTTATATATTATTTAAATTTTAAACAAACTCCAGAAGCTTATCACTTCGGCTTCTTTTTAATTTTGTATGTTTGTTGAGCTCGACTTTTTTTCTTTTAAGAAAGGCCATATCCGTATTATTCATTATTGAATATAGTTCGTAAACCACTAGTCAGATCCTGATCACATTTATATGAAACAACCCTGGAATCACGAGCTACTTTAAAAAAAATACCAGAACGGACGTGTTAATGAAATTAGAGTTTTACTGCGCTTATGTATTTATGCCTATATCCCTTGATATGCCTGATAGGCAGAGGTGTAACATCCTTGTTTAAATGCCCCCATCCACGATTATCCAGACAGAGATCTTACGCAATACTATCAAAGCAGCCTTGGGAGGGTAGCAGAGCTGGTAAATTTACTTCCACGATCTTGATAGTTTCGCTATTTGGTTTTTTTTTTGGCATCAAGAGCATTTACTTAATTGTCTCCCACTCTCATAAAAAAAATCAGGTCTAATTAAAAATGTTATTATATAAATGATTTCATTCTAAATAATGTACGCAGTTGGTTACTTTCATGAAGTTAAAATGGCATCTAAATTTGAATAGAATAAAAAGTGTTAATTAAATAAAAACATAAAATAGGGTAAGCGCTCCTTAAGTAGGAACTTTACAAAAATATATAACACGCAGAGTGGCAAACTTTACAAGTTGCAACACTACAAAAACAGGTTAGTTATGTGTGGAATAGAATGAAATAATACACCATTGACTCATAAACAAAATAAATGTGGGTTTGTTAGTGTTTAACTGTGTCCTATATCCTGTCGCCCGGTGGCCTAGTTAGCGGCTAACAACAGAACACTATTAAAGTCGACCATGTGTTAACCAGTTTAGTCCCACTGGCAGTTTAACATGTAGGTTAGAAAATAAAACAAAATGCATCGGGACAATATCAGTACAGCTTTGCCGGCGTTTGTTACGAAGGCACAGGTCAGTACACACGGTCGCCTTCTCTTTCTAGTCTAGTTTATCTTCAATACCCACGCTTTGAATGTAGATATTTAAGCTTTTAAAATGACGTTAGTTTGACTTTTAATTGGATTTATTTTATTGACAGCTTTGTGTTTTAAGAGATTTAACTTTTGAAATCCAACAATTATTTATCGTATCATTTAAAACTTTCGACCAATTTTATTATGTACTAGCCGACCCGGCCGGCCGGCTGATAATATCGCTTGATATTATCAGCTACTAACAGTTTGCATTTTACTTTACGAAATTGAAGTGTGGTTTTTTTATACTTGCCCTGCAATTTTCTCGGTTTTTCTCTTTATGTGATAAGTACGGTGAATACGATCAATGAACGTATTATACTTGTTTTGAGTTTGAGATATGTTGGAGCTCGTATTTCTTTATAATACGAACATTTGTCAAGAATAAAATGGGTGTGTGTACTTATGTGCGTTATACCTACTGAAAACAAAATCTGTAATGAAAAATATATAAATCGCACTTCTATATAACTAAATCACGTGTGTGAATGTAGAATCATGTTACCTTTATGTAAGAGACGCGTGCGCATCTTTTTTTTATAATAATGGAAGGCAAACAAGCGGACGGATTTCTTGATGAAAGGTGGTAATGGTGCGTTGCCAACCTGAGGCCGGGATGTTAGGCCTCGAACCAAAGTAAGTTTACCGGCTACCTTACCCTCCAAACCGAAACACGTCATGACGTTATGGCGGCAGGAAGAGGTAAAGTGATGGTACCAATCCGGGCGAGTCGCTGCGAAACTCTACCACCTAGTAGAAT
>NJDC01002593.1:80951-105166 GCA_002245475.1 Calephelis virginiensis
CGGTTCTTTTTGTTCTAGTTTAGTGCATTTCGATGTAAAAATAATGTGCAGTTTATTATATGGTTTTTACGTTTACATTGATTTTTCGATTCCAAAGATTTAAGTAATAATTTTTTTTATGATATTGGAAGGCAAACAAGCAGACTGATTTCCTGATGTTAAGAAATACACGCCGCCTAGAGACACCAAAGGTGGTAATGCTGCATTGCCAACCAGAGGCCGGGATGTTAGGCCTCGAGCAAAAGTAAGTTTACCGGCTACTTTACCCTCCGAACCGGAACACGTCATGACGTTATGGCGACAGGAATAAGTATGGCGGTGGTACCAATCCGGGCGAGTCGCTGCTAAGCTCTACCACCTAGTCAGATGTTAGTGACGGTGAGCCTATGCTCGCCTTTTACGAGCTGGGCAGGAAGGCAGACGGTCTATTCTACAAAGGCGCCCGGACCAACACGGGACCAAAAATAAATAAATATTTCTGGACAAGATACACAAATTGAATCTAACCCATAAGTAAGCAAATTATATGCTTGTGTTATGGGTGTTAGTCAACGATTCTAATACATAGAAATACTTAAATAAATATCAGGATAAATTTAATTCAATTTATTTATTATTGGTAATAATCCTAACATAAAACATGTTAAGTAACCGCCGACAAAACTATATTTAATATAGCTCAGAACCATCTCCATTACGTCCGCTTTCAAACAAAAAATCCACATCGAAACCAGTTTATCCATCCAAAACTTATAATGGGTTAAATAGAATTAACTCACTTTTACGGTGCGCAAATTTTGCTAAATATCTTAAAGGAGTACAACTAATAATAAAAATATACTAAAATAATTAAAATAATCACATTTGTAAAATATTTTTTGTACTGCTTTGTAATGCTGATAGCTTTGAAAGCTATGTCCATTCAGACGCTGACCATTCTGCTCACTGATCGCTGTAATGGATTCCCTATAATGGGGAACATACATTTCTACAAAATCACCTCTTAAAACGTATAAACCGATGGCCAGAGACAAGTACACCGATGTTGTATGGCTTGGCTTTACGATCGCTGACCAATTTGTTTTGGCAAGATTATAGGTACGTTTACCCTAGCGTCAGTGATAGCCCATTAATGGATATCAAAGACCGTTCAACTTACTTAGCTATTAGCTATTGCCCGCGACTTTGTACATATGTTGAAGTAACATTTTGCTGTAAGTATTTAGAAAGCTGTTAAAAGTATCTTAAATGTTGTATCCTTATATGCTACTACTATAAAAATTGGTGAAAATCCGAGGACTGGTATTCTGCTGTCACGAAGATCTATTTTTTAAATAAAATACTATTTCTAGAATTTTATGTACACATACTCTCTGTTTGTATTTTTCGATGTTTGCAACGAACTAACACTACGTTGCCAATTTCAAATTCCTTTATCATTACAGTGTCTCTGATGGTCAATTTCAATAATCAATCTAAGATAGAACTACTATAGATCAATAAATAGGCATCCACTGTTGGTTTTCAATCCATGCTAATATCATACTCGTAAATGCGAAAGTCTGTCTGTCTGTCTTTTGCTTTTTCACGGCTACACCGCTAAACAAACCTGAATAAATTTTGATTAAATTTGATATTTATATAGCTACAGACCTTAGTTCAAAAAGATTCTATTTTTTTTCAATAATTAACTTCTAAAGATCTGTAATAGGGGATGGAAGTTTGTATGAAAATCGTTACTACACTGACGAAATTGCATGAAAATCGCAATTAATAAAAATAAGAACCTATCTCTGTCTATAGAAAGAGATGGGCCTATCCTTATCATGGATAGATTATTGAAATTGGCCTCAAATAATCTACATTTTTATGTTCATGTGAAGCCGGGACGGGCCGCTAGTTAGAAACTATATTTTTTTGGCATAACCAATTCACTTCCATTTTAATACATTTACTGCTAGTGCCTATCACATTAAGGTAACCAATTTCCTTTTCACAAAATTACCGTAAGTGGTAAGGTATTCCAGTCACGCAAACATAAATGAGGTAGGCATCAGCCGGAATTATTATCGCTGGTTAAAAGCTTGTCTAAAGTCCAATTTTATAGTCAAAGAAAGCTATTTTGGGTGAGGATATGAAAGTAGTATTGTGCATGCCAGACATCAAAAGGCGTATATCAAAGAGTGTTGGCATATGGGGTAGAGTAAGGGCGCCCCCTTCAATATAACCGGTAGCTAGTTCAAATTTTACATGAAGCCAATTCCACTAAAGCGGAAATGTTTTCCTTGTTTATGATTTTGTTTACTCCACTAGTTTTCTTATTATAAGACGAAACTTTGATTAAATATATTTTATCGGAATGTGACCATGATTTCACGTTATGACTCCGGGCGACTTATAAACAAACCTATAATATTTTTATTATGCGAATGAATATTAACTGATTGGTTTTCTGTTATTAGTGTAGCAATACGTAAACCATCCCTAGTTTTACCGTAATGCTTATAGTTATTAACTTTTTCAGAAGAAAGGAAGAAATAATGTTAATATATCTTCACGCCTATATATCCAAAGAGGTATAGGCACAATCATGGAACCCACGACTAGCTAAAGATACTAACTAAGTCTCACAATGTGATAGGTGGCAAATCTAAACGGGAACATATCCAATCCCGGGCAACATTATTTTTATAAGAACATTGAAAATACACGTTTTATATTTTTTTTTGTTGCCTGAAGACCTCAAGAAGTCAAGTCCGAGGCTGGACCACTAGACTAAAGAAGCAATAAATATATATAATGTTGATACTGAATGATAGATAATGTAGTTACTGTTGTTGTTATTTAAATTTAACTACTTCTTAACGTAGTTGAAATAAATTGTCACAAATTTTCCTGAGATAGGATTTGTAGTCATACCGTTCATTTATCGATTAACCGTTAATATTAATAACTTATCTAAGATTAGAGATCGTGCTATTTTAGATCAGTTGCCTGGTAACCACTGCTATTTTTCAATAATTAACAAAAAATTTTTAGCAACAAAACTCGAGAAGGCCTGTCTTTATTTGTAGATAGGTTATTAATATTGGCCGGAAGTCGTTGAAATCCTATCTAAGATTTGTTTTCTTTCTTTAACAAAACGTTTAAATACTACATAAACAGATTTATTTGGGAAACGTATATATTCTTTGCTTTTCTATAAAAACCATTTATAATTATTTATTCTGACTTTAATTTAGTTATTTATAATTTTGTAGAAATTTATTTATGCTTTCAATATCACGAGATTAGGTTTAACATTTATCTTTTTTATTAGATAAAACACTTAAGAGACAACCATTGCCTAAAGACACAATCGAGGTGGTGAAGTCAAAGTCAGAGAGAAATAACTGGTGAAATAATATAACTTCTCTGCGATATTATAAAGGCATCTAAAAATTTATAGATCATGGACGGTCGTTACTCCTAAGTCAAATTGCAAATTCTAAGATTTTAGCCCTGCGAATTGACATCTGAATGGGACCCTTTAAAGTCCAATATTAATCATCTATCTAAGATAAGAGATAGGGCTACTTTAGATTAGTAACCTCTGTGGTCCAGCGGTTCACTTGTCGGACTTGACTGCATGAGGTCCCGGGTTCGAATCCCGGGTCGGGCAACAAATAGAAAATGGAGTTTTTCCAATTTTCTAATAAAAAAAAGTTGCTCGGGATCGGATATGTGCCCGGTTGGCGTCAGGCTTGCCACCTATCACATTGTGGGGCTTAGTGTCTTCGGCTAGTCGTGGGTGCCTTAGTTGTGCCTTTGCCTACTTCTTCGGGAATATGGGCGTGAAGATACTTTTTTTAGATTAGTAACCAGGCAAATACTGTTATTTTTCAATAAATCATAGAAATACCTTAGCAACAAAACTTTACTAGGCCTAACTCTATCTATAGATATGTTATTAATATTGGCCGTAAGTCGTCATCAACCGTTTTCATATTGATCCTTGAAATTTCTCAAATGGCACGCTAACCTGTCTTTCTTAATTAAGACTTCCAAAGGTTTGAAATAGACACGATCGTAAAATTTTAATTGAAACTGAAAATCTTTTTAAGGGGCATAACCGGTAAAATTTCGATCGAAGACTGAATAAATTGATTCGATTTACATAATTTTACGTTTTAAAATCATGATTCGTAGTTGCTTCATTGAGCGCTTACCACTGGTGTCGATACGAATGTCTGGGTAATGGGTCTCGTACGTTTTTTCTATTTTTTGTGGAATATCTTTACTGAAAGTATTGTATTATTATGTATTATTAGCTGCTGCCCGCGGCGTCGCCAGAGTGGTCCCACAGGAACATTATTAAATAAATAAAACTATAATATAATAAATATAAATAATAAAACGGGATAAAACTATCCTATGTGTTAATTCAAGTTACCCTCTAAGTGTGGACCAAATTTCATGAAAATCGATTCAGCAACTTTTGCGTGAAAGAGTAACAAACAACCAGACAAACTTTTGCGTTTATAATACTAGCTGCTACCCGCGGCTTCGCCCGCGTAGTCTATTTATTTGATATTTAACTCTCCAACGCTACCCGTTGAAATTTTAAGATGAAAAACGGCCTACGTCCTTCTTCAAACTTTAATCTATTTTCATTTCAATACCATCTAAAAAGTATTACACGATGATGTTCTGGAAAGAATAAATTTATAAAGTAGTGCACTGAGCACAACCGTTCCATAAGGAGCATACCACGCGTCTGTGTCGCGCGGTCTTTAAACTATAGTGTTAACATAGTGATTATATTCTATTTGATAGTGTTATTTTAAAACTGCGATATCTCCTAAGATATTCATTCAAATCGAGTGATGTGAAATGCAATTTTGTTTTAAATTTTTGTTTAACGGGGGTGGCACAATTTGCGTAGGAAAAAAATTTGACAGTATTTTTTACCATAAGTCCATAACAATGAACCAGATAGAATAGTATAGAATAGACCCTGAGGAACAACATAGGCTTCTTTTAATTGCAAAAAATAGGGGAGAATGGGTAAAAAGAAAGGATGAATGTTTATATGGAAATTCTTTATTTTTAAAGCTGTAACAGTGAAACTTTGTATTTAGACCCTTTTTGATGAATGAAAGATAATAGGCTACTTTTAATTGCAAAAAATGAGGGAGAATGGGTAAAAAGAGATGATGAATGTTCATATGGAAATTTGTTATTTTTAAAGCTGTAACAGAGAAACTTTGTATTTAGACACTTTATGACAAATGAAAGATAATAGGCTACTTTTTATCTGTAAAAATGAGAGAGAATGGGTAAAAAGAGGTGATGAATGTTCGTATGGAAATCGTCATTTTTGAAGATATAACAGTGAAACTTTCTATTCAGACACTTCATTAGGAATGAAAGAACATAGGCTACTTTTTACAGCGAAAATTGAGGGAGAAAATTGGGGTAAAAACAGGTGATGAATGTTCGTATGGAAAATCGTCATTTTTGAAATATACCAGTGAAACTTTGTATTTAGACACTTACTGAGGAACGAAAGAATATAGGCAACTTTTTATAGCGACAATTTATCAAAAGTATAGTTATCAACCTTATTATAGAATCATATAAACATGGAAACGTGCAAAACTACGTCACCGCTACATGTGTTTAGTATAAACAAATTATTTTTCCAGATTTTTCTCTTAATAAAATGAACCGAAACTCGCCTTTTATGACTAAGTTGGTATGAAAGCAGTTCGTCTATATGTTTTGTAAGAGCTCGGAACCAAAGTCTAGACTATCTATACTAATATTAAAAAGCTGAAGAGTTTTTTGTTTGTTTCCTTGAACTTTCAGTGTTAGAAAGTCCATTTATTGAAGAAGGCAGGCTATACATCATCACGCTAAGATCAATAGGAGCGTAGCACCAATGATAAATGTTTTAAAATCGGGGGATTTTTTTCCTATTGAGAGCACGCGCTGCGTTAACGGTGAAAGTTTTGTAAAAATCATGTATGAAAAAATTTTTCTCCTTTAAAAGTCCTAAAAAAAGTCCGCGACAGCACATTTCTATCTTTTAAGGTTAGCTCACTATAACCTTTTTCATGCTCACCAAATTTGTTTTAAAATAATGCATTATTTACGAAGGTTATTTTATAAACACGATGTTAATCCCTGTCCAAAAAATACGTCATTCATCACAAGTATTTAATTTAAAACAAAATTGCATTTCACATCACTTGATTTGAATTAATATCTTAGGAGATACGAATACGAATCTTAGGCACGAATTGCAAAATGGACAAACATTGTTAGTATATTCAACAATGGCCAACCACCTGCACCCCTTTGACCTAGATTTAACCTATCGGCAACCTGGAATTAAGCCCAGATCCTCAGACACATCCAGAATAAAGACTATTGGATTTACAATCAATGAGTTGAGTGGATTTGGCGTTTGTTTGCAATAGGTTCAAAGGGAAATGTGTACCGTCAATATAAACAATTGCACTTAATTCCTTTTATCCGTTGATCTCGAATTGTGTTTAGAAAGCCTTATCTGAAGTTTAGATTTATGACCTAGTTCGGATCATTGAAAAACAAAGAATAAAACACTTTATGTGTATGTAGATACGTTCAGATACTCGTGTGTTATGTTGGAATTTTATGTTCACTTGGCAAAGAAATGCAAATAAACAGAGGGGTGTCCTGATGAGAATTTCACGCTGCTTAACTGCCATAGAGTATAAAGATGTGTTAGCGATTTGAGGCGTTATAAGTCAAATTTTCTCTCCTTCTTGTTTATTATTTACTAGCGGCCTGTCCCGGCCTTGCATAGGTGGACAAACGTCTAATTTTTCCTTAAAGTAATGCAGCCTATGTTATCAGGAATAATATTGTCTTCTAATGGAAAAAGATTTTTTCGGATCGGTAATTTCAAAGCAAACAAATCTTTCAGCGTCATTTTAGTACAGATAGTTCTATTACCGAGCGAAGCTGGACCAAGTCGCTATTGAAATATTATCGTAAACTCAAGCGCCGACGGCGCGGCGTCCGCATTTGATAATTTTCTAGTGTACCAAATTAATAAAATACCTAATAGGTACATTTAGGTTTAGACTGAAATTTTTAATTTCGTAATATTTTTTTTAATAGATTGATTTTTTTTCAATATTTAAAATATAATCTAAACGTATTGAAACAGATTTGAATACAAAGTGATTTATTTGGACAAGGATTAATGTAAGGTATGGATTACACGGCCCGAATATAGTTACTATTTCTATCAACTTTCACAATGTATGATAGTAGTTTATTGTCGTAACTATAATAGTTTTGATATTTAGTGTTGCCAAGTTTTTTTTTTGGTATTTAAAGGTTTTTTTAATATTGTAGAACATTTTTTTTACTATCATTAACGGTTTCCACAGCGTATGCAATGAAAGACACTTTATATCTAACTTTTTTACACCTTGTTGAAGTTTTTATTAGGGATCATTATTTTTTCTATTAATAAATATAGCATATAGTCATCAGGGTATCGACTTCTAATGGTAAAATAATTTTTCTACTCGGCAAAATTTTGAGTGAATTTAATTCAAAAACAATCAAATCTTCCCTTTTTTTAAAAAATATCTTATTTATGAAGATAATTTAAATTTTCCTTGTAATGTTTTATAGTAGATAAGTTTTATCTGTCAGTAGAAAAACGCTTAAGAAATTATATTTACAGTTTTAAAAACTTGTTATCTTTCTCGCTTTATCCACTCATATCTGTTAGAACTTCACCGGTTTCCTGTGACATTTACTGAATAGTAGCCGTATCTGCCCAATCGCCAATCTGACTCTGACGGTATCTGCATTTCAACGTCAAAGAGCTTATCTACTTGCAACTTTTCAAATCAGGCGTGCTGACGATGTCTGCTATTTATATATTATAATATATACTCACACATATGAGCTTCTGATAAACTTGAGGGATTCCGTGTAATATCAGGTTTGCGCATAGTTTAACCCTCATAGGGGTTGATTATCAAAAAACGTTTATTTATGTATCTCATAACTTGTTGTCACGCAAAATATTTCAATAGAATTAAATTTCCCATACAAACTTAGCCACCCCCTTTAACCCCAAATGGGGGTGAATTTCGAAAAACCCTGAAATACGTGTTTCATCATTTGTACTAAAAAGCATTAATTCAAAGTTTCATGCAAAAATGTGCAATAAAAATATTTTTCTCATACAAACTTTGCCACCCCTTTTAACCCTTTTTGGAATTTCCAAAACATAATATGCCTATGTCCTTCTCATGAATGCAAACTATCTACATACCAAATTTCAGCAAAATCGGTTGGGTGGTTTAGGCGTGAAAAGGTAACAGACAGAAAGACAGAGTTACTTTCGCATTTATAATATTAGTGTGGATAGGATTATTTTACCGTCTTGTTGGTCGAGTGGCTTGGCGTACACGTCTAACTACATCGAACAACCGCGAGGCTCGGGTTCGATTTCCGACGGGGGCAGGCATTTGTAATGAATATTTAGATGTCTGTATTTCCGGGTCTAGGTTTTTATTAAATTTATTCTGGTATCTATTTAAGTATTTCTATGTATTCGAATCGTTGACTAACACCCATAACACATTCATATAATTTGTTTACTTTGGGGTAAGATTCAATTTGTGTAACTTGTCCAGGAATATTTATTTAGTTATTTATATGTTTGACACATTTTTATAACATTAAACAATATTCTTGAAATATAAACATGTTTCCGAATAATGGTTACGATAAAGTCTAAAATATAACCCACCCAGTAACTTGGTATAGTAAATGTTAATTGTCATCTTTGAGTGCGGACACAAGTCATAACTTTGTATCGAAAATATCGACTTAGACTGATTTAAAGACAAGCAGCCGCTCAAGTGATTTAAATATTAATTTGTCAAAGGACACTTTTAAAAGAAGATACTCTGTGGTATATCGGTCCAGGTATTGGACTTGACTTCATGAGGTGCCGAGTTCAATTCCCGGGTCGGGTAACAAAAAGAACATGTGGATTTTATAATTTTCTGATAATAAAAATGTTGCTCGGGATCGGATATGTGCCCGGTTGGCGATAGGCTTGCCACCTATCGCATTGTGGGACTTAGTGTCTTCGGCTGGCCATTGGTGCCCTGGTTATGCCTCTGCCTACCTCTTCGGGGATATGGGCGTGAAGATACTTCATTTTTACTTTGTTACATTTATCTATACTTACTGTTACTTGTTATGTAGAAGCGAATATTTTCTATATTTCTGTCTGAAGTAAAAAAATACCTGTAACAAAAAAAAATGATTAGCATGAAAAATTGTCACCAAAATAAAAATACCTACTGGCTATTATCACGTTTCAATGTGAAAGTAAAAGCATATTTATAGTTATATTGATCAAGATCAATAACCAAAATAACTTGAGATTTGACTATACTTTTTCTCATCTAAGGGCCGATTACAATAATCTATCTATATTTCTACACTAATATTATAAAGAGGAAATGTTTGATTTTTTGTTTGTTTGAAATGAGTAGGCTCCGAAACTACTGGACTGATTACAAAAATTCTCTCACCTTTAGAATGGTATGCTATTCCTGAGTGATATAGGCTTTGTTTCATCAAAATCGGTGCAGTAAAAGCCAAGTTCCGCAGGCGAAGCTGCGTGAAACTGCTTGTCTTATATAAAAGATAGGGCTACCATTGATCAGTACCCAGGCAGCCACTGCAATTTTTAATTCATTAATAAAGATAAAATCTATGAAACAAAACTTTATCTGTAGATAGATTATTAAAATTGGCCGTTAACAGTAGCTCTAGCCATCTTCTTTGAATAATGAACCTGCCTTTCTGACAAAAAAAATTATGTTCCATTTTCGGTTTCATTTAGGCCTACGTGATACAATGGTTATTGTTAATGTAGTCAGAGACAGTCGTGGCCTACCACCAAATTATTGTTAAAACTATTGAATTTTAGGCCACGTGCAGAAGTCCAAAAGTCCATTTTCTACCCTATCTTATAGTAAGAAGCACAACCATGGTGAGCACAAACGCTACGGCGCGGCGACAGTACCAATCTTATCCATGACTATTTAATGCATACGCGTTGTGCTCTTCAGTAGTGGACCATCTGGTTATTTGTGGAATATTCTAATAATCTAATTACAACATTATTAACAGCAGGCAACGGAATCTTCACCGGGCGGGCCCCACAAAAATATTTACTCTTACCTTTCGATTTTCTAAAAATATTTACCTATAATGTTAACCCCATTTTCTAGTCTAGTCTTCCAAGGGAAGTGAAATGTTAAAAGAAATCGTAAAGTTTTCAGCGAAATGTATTAGAAACTTAACAATAGCTGACCGATACCGATCACATCTTTGAAAACCTAAACGAAAGTTACTTAGAGCGGTATTTAAATAAATAGCTTGGAAAACAATGCCGCCATTGTTCGTCTGTGAAATATACGCCATAATTTACATTGAACATATCTTTTAGTATAATTAAATAAAATTAATAGCCCGTTTCACTTTCCCTTATGAACACGATCTGCATGAATCAAAAAATTAACGCAAGTAGGCGGGATTTATCGATTGGTGGCTTTATGTGGATAAAATATGGTGTTCTAATTACTTTAATGTTCACAGAAATTCGTCTTGTGAGTGAAGTAGACGGGATTTATCGATTGGTGAATTTCTGTGAATCTAAAGTTTGTGTTCTATTTTGAGGTTGGAATTCGTCTTGTGTAAAGCAGGTGGGATTTATCGTTCTAATTACTTTAACGTTCACAGAAATTCATCTTGTGAGTGAAGTAGGCGGGATTTATCGATTGGCGACTTTCTATGAATCTAAAGTTATTGTTCTATTTTGATTTTCACTGAAATTCATCTTGTGTGTAAAGTAGAAGGGATGTATCGATTGGTGACTTTTATTTTTTTTATCGATAGTTGATAAATAAAATTTTGTTTTCTAATTATTTTGATGTTCATGAAAATACTAAATTACTTGTAAAGTAAATGGGATTTACCGAACCAGATTTTCGAAATCATAGAACTATAATTTGGAAATATGAATTTATTTTAAGATAAAGTTTATCGCTTTGAAGCGATCTCTACCACACTTTAAGATGAAGGAGATAACTTATGGATATGGGGCTCAGGTTCGAGAATTACTATCATATTTATCTAACTATATGTACTCAATCGTATATACAAAAAAACTATGCGCAAACCGGATATTACACGGACTCCCTCAAGTTTATCAGAAGCTCATGTGTGTGAGTATATATAATATATAAATAGCAGACATCGTCAGCACGCCTGATTTGAAAAGTTGCAAGTAGATAAGCCCTTTGACGTTGAAATGCAGATACCGTCAGAGTCAGATTGGCGATTGGGCAGATACGGCTACTATCCAGTAAATGTCACAGGAAACCGGTGAAGTTCTAACAGACATGAGTGGATAAAGCGAGAAAGATAACAAATTTTTAAAACTGTAAATATAATTTCTTAAGTGTTTTTCTACTGACAGATAAAACTAATCTACTATAAAACATTACAAGGAAAAATAAATTATATTTAAAAAGAAAATTTAAAAAAGGGAAGATTTGATTGTTTTTGAATTAAATTGACTCAAAATTTTGCCAAGTAGAAACATTCTTTTGACCATTAGAAGTCGATGTTATCCCTGATGACCATATGCTATATTTATTAATAGAAAAAAATAATTATCCCTAATAAAAACTTCAACAAGGTGTAAAAAAGGTAGATATAAAGTGTCTTTCATTGCATACGCTGTGGAAACCGTCAATGATATTAAAAAAAATGTTCTACAATATTAAAAAAACCTTTATATACAACCAAAAAACTTGGCAACACTAAATATCAAAACTATTATAGTTACGACAATAAACTACTTTCATACATTGTGAAAGTTAATAGAAATAGTAACTATATTCGGGCCGTGTTATCCATACCTTACATTAATCCTTGTCCAAATAAATCACTTTATATTCAAATCTGTTTCAATACCTTTAGATTATATTTTTAATATAAAAAAAAATCAATCTGTTAAAAAAAAATATTACGAAATTAAAAATTTCAGTCTAAACCTAAATGTACCTATTAGGTATTTTATTAATTTGGTACACTAGAAAATTATCAAATGCGGACGCCGCGCCGTCGGCGCTTGAGTTTACGAAAATATTTCAATAGCGACTTGGTCCAGCTTCACTCGGTAATAGAACTATCTATACTAAAACGACGTTGAAAGATTTGTTTGTTTTAACAGACTTTGAAATTACCGATCCGAAAAAATCTTTTTCCATTAGAACACAATATTATTCCTAACATAGGCTGCATCACTTCAAGGAAAAATTAGACGTTTGTCCACCTTTGCAAAGCTGGAACAGGCCGCTAGTAAATAATAAACAAAAAGAGAGAAATTTTGACTTATGACGCCTCAAATCGCTAACACATCTTTATACTCTCTATGGCAGATGTAAAATAGGCCTTTATTTTGCTAATTCCGCGTAAGCAGTGTAACTGTTGTGGCAAATAATCCTCCAAACGACACAGAATGTGACAAGCCTAACTGACGTTCCCACCACCCACCTCCGCGACCAGAACACGAATATAGGAAGAGCTCTCTATGGCAGTTAAGCAGCGTGAAATTCTCATCAGGACACCCCTTTGTTTATTTGCATTTCTTTGCCAAGTGAACATAAAGTTCCAACACACGAGTATCTGAACGTATCTACAGACACATAAAGTGTTTTATTCTTTGTTTTTCAATGATCCGAACTAGGTCATAAATCTAAACTTCAGAAAAGGCTTTTCCAAACACAATTCGAGATCAACGGATAAAAGGAATTAAGTGCAATTGTTTATATTGACGGTACACATTTCCCTTTGAACCTATTGCAAACAAATGCCCAATTCACTCAACCCATTGATTGTAAACCCAATAGTCTTTACTCTGGATGTGTCTGAGTATCTGGGCTTAATTCCAGGTCGCCGATAGGTTAAATCTAGGTCAAAGGGGTGCAGGTGGTTGGCCATTGTTGAATATGCTAACAATGTTTGTCCATTTTGCAATTCGTGCCAACAATGTCCAATGAAAATTAAAAACCTTTCGTTATTGGAAAAAAATAAAATATATTTTTCAATATTTATACGTATCGTTTACATGAAAATATGCAGTATTTTAAAACGCTATTAATAAACTGTTTTATTAAAGTGAATTGAAATAAAACAACAAAAATATGAAATTTTCAGAACGCGAAACATTGTTTTTGTGATGGAAAATAATCATGAATGTACACAAACTTTTGTTTGGTAGAAATATGTAAACGGTATTGAAAGGCTCGTTTAGCTGAAGGTGCATGTGTCGCGCTTTTCAAATATACTTTTACTACTGCAATTAAACGTTATGTGTATTTTCTCCACACTTTCTAAACGTATTTCCGTTGGACAAATTATTTTTTTTTCAAATATAGGGTACGTTTTATAAAATCAAGCGTTTTTAAATATTTTGTGACACAAAAGGAATAAACATATATTATTTATTACCTCCGATTGCACAACATTTGAAGTTTTCTACAAGATATTGTGACATGGGTATCAAACTGAACGGCTTCTCAGATGGATTTTGAAATAGTACACCATTAGAAACGAAGTAGTTCACGAACGAATATGTATTTTGATGAAGTCAGGATTTTATCGTACTTAAGTTATAAACGCAAATACGTGTTTGTTTGTTTATCCTTCTTTTTCGTCGTAACAAATTAGTCCTTAGCACATATCAATCACAGTAATTATTAGTATTGAAAGTGAGATCATTGGACTGAAATATTTTTTTTTAATACAATGCATATTTTTATTAAAATATCTTCACGTCCATAACCCCGAAGAGGTAGGCAGAGGCACAACCAAGGCACTCACGACAAGCCGAAGACACTAAGTCCCACAATGTGATAGGTGGCAAGCCTATCGCCAACCGGGCACATTCCCAATCCCGAGCAACGTTTTTTTTTCTCTTTTTGTTGCCCGACCCGGGATTCGAACCCGGGACTTCAAGCAGTCAAGTCCAACAACTTAACCGCTAGACCACAGACCATATTAATTTAATTTTATTTAATATTTTTTTTTAATATTGGAAGGCAAACAAGCAGACGGATTTTCTGATGGTAATCAATTCGCGCCGCCTAGAGACACCAAAGGTAGTAATGGTGCGTTGCCAAACTGGGGCCGGGACGTTAGGCCTTCGGAGGGCAACGAACCGGAACACGTCAACGACAAGCACTGACGTTATGGCGACAGAAATAGATAAGGCAGTGGTACCAATCCAGGCAAGTTGCTGCAAAACTAAACCACCTTGTAGGATGTCACAGTATTAGTGACGTTAAGCCTAAGTACATTTTTAAAATTAGCCCGTAGCACGAATCAATCATCGTAATTCTTAGCATTGAAAGTGAGATCATTGGACTGGAATAGTTGAAACATTTATTTAATTTTTTACTTGAAATTCTAAAGACCATACCGAATCAGCAAATCTCTGGATTTCCATACAGCCAATATCGATTTTATGAGGATTACTTATCGATTAAATAAACAAATGGGGTCGCCGGAATGAAGTCGTGGAGTCTTCTGCACACTCCCCGAAATCTTATAAGATGAATATAGATGTCGGTAAATGAGGTTTGGGATCTTTATAACAATATCGTAATCGTTCTTTAGATTACCATATTACAGAGTTAGGATCATAACAAAAATAGGATAATGGTGTTAATTCTGTTGGTGCAAACTAAATTAAACTAAACCTAATTTAAGGTCTCGTTGATCGAGGAGCGCATACACTCATATTACCACCGCGATGCTCAAGTTCAAAAACCAATGGGGAAGGCATTTGTGTGTTCAATATCTTGATGTTTGTATTGCTGGTATATATCTTACTACTTTAATGTTGAATTCAAGTTGTGCTATTGGACCTGGGATATGTATTTATTTAAATTTTAGATGTGATAAAAATTGAGATCAGAGAGAAAATGGGATTGAAAAAATGTGTTTCTGTAAAAAGAAGAAAGGGGAAGTAAAGGCTTTATCCATTTGGATAAAATTACAGTTGATATATTGACAAAATTAATGTACAATGCGAATATGAAAGATACCCTTAGCTGACAATAAAATCAATCGGATATTTGAATATTGAATATTGCCAAGTGTCTTCAAAACTTCTGTATATCTTAGTGTGTGTAGAGAATAATTAATGTTGAGGAAGCTAGGTAGATCTGCAAGGAACTTATCGTGATGATATGTATGTAAACTTTAGGATAACCCTTACCACTAAAGTTTAAAACTTATATGACGCGTATTTATAAAACATATATCGCCTCAGTGGGCTAGCGATCCGGTTGTCGGACTTGACTTTATGTGGTCCCGGG
Source organism: Calephelis virginiensis (assembly GCA_002245475.1). Classification (NCBI taxonomy): domain Eukaryota; kingdom Metazoa; phylum Arthropoda; class Insecta; order Lepidoptera; family Riodinidae; genus Calephelis; species Calephelis virginiensis. The sequence goes on from NJDC01002593.1 coordinate 96,419, forward strand.
TCAACCCCGGTCAAAGTCGGGCAACAGAAAGAAACTATATTTTATCAATTTTATAATTAAAACAGCATTGCCCGGGTTTGGATATGTGCCCTTTAGGCAATAGGTTTGTGCCTGTTTGTACCTCTGCCTACTTTTTGGGATAAGGGCAAAAAAATACTTTTTATAAAACAGAAAATGTAATTTAAAAGCTCAACTTTTCGTTTTAGTTTAGTTTAGTTTGTGCCAACAGAATTACCACCAATGAGAACTGCGCAGCTAAGCGTGTTCTCATAAAACAATAAATCTCAATTGATACAATAACACGAAACACTATGTGACTTAAACTAATAACAGTTAACACATTGAAGGGCCATAAACTAAATTCCTGATGCAATAACAGTGATCTACTTTTACAAGCTTTTATTTAATATATTGCCCTTAATGGCAGATGACACATGATTTCAGATGTATACGGACATTTATGTTAAGAAAACATTTATAAATTCCTTTGTAAGCGATTTCGACTAACCCTTTAACTACTAGTAGAATGTTAGTGATCTTAGATAGTCAATAGTCGAATGTTTTGCCAGGTTTTGAGAAAAGCGTATTTGTTAAAGACGTTCTAGACGGATATAAACCTGCCTTTTTTATGATAATGGAAGGCAAACAAGCAGACTTATTTCCTGACGATAATCAATTCACGCCGCCTAGAGACACCAAAGGTGGTAATGGTGCGTTGCCAAGCTGAGGCCGGGATGTAAGGCCTCGAGCAAAAGTAAGTTTAACGGCTACCTTACCCGGTCCGGGCCGGACGGATGCAAAACAATAAAAAAAAGTTTACTCTAAAGGTTTTTTAAAAGGCAAGTTTACAACCGTCAGGAATCGGGTAAAGTATGGGTATGGTGCTAGATTATTCCCCCAATTCACTCAGATTGGTACCGCCACTATAACTGGTGTGTTACTCATAGCATTAGTGCTTGCCATTGTCGGGTTTCATACTGGAGGGGGTAATAGCCGCTGCAATAAAAAAGGTAGAAAGAAAAAAAACTTAAAAGCTGTAGAATGTTATAATACCTGACAAAAGGCAAGTCTCATACTATCAAGTAAATTTATTTGCTTGTTCGCTTTCTCTAACGTGAAACAAAATCCATGGGTTTGCTTTAAAAAAAAAATTAAGTGAAAACTTATCTAGCGGCTTTGTGCTCTTTTTGTAATGGATGTAAAACTGTCAAACTCCGATTACACCCGTTTGACAGAATTTCATTTACTATTATTTCATCCGCTATAATTGTCAACAGACATAATATTGTTTATCATAATTTCTTATGTCATACTCATTGCTATATTAGCCACGTGCTAGAAATTTTGTTTCCCATAAAATAAATTTCAATAATATCATTTGCTAGCACGATTGTTAGCCGTATTATCACAAGGCATAACATCATTTACCATAAAAATAACTTCTAGAAAAAGAATATAAATTAGTTTTATACTAATTGATTAATTATTGTTTAATGGTTTGTTTTGGTTAGGTTAGGTTAGAACATGCAAGGCGGTGAGAAGACCGCGGAGCAGGCCCAGGAGGACGATCCCATCTCAAGCCCGCTTCGGCGCAGGTGGACCAGGGGCGCAAGAAGGCGGTTCCTCCGCCTTCAAAGTGCTTCCGATGCGGGGCTGCTAGGGGGAGTCGGGGGACTTCCTCTGGCCAGCACGGCCTCGCACGCCTGGGGGGTGACTCCAGTGGCCGGAGTCGCTCCTCTTTCAGCGCGGGAGGAGGCCCGGTAAGGACCGGGCCGTAGCCGCGGAGCGAGATGGTGAATGCCAACGCGACCCCATCTCGCTCCTAGCCGGGCGGTAGGAAGGTCATAGTGTGGTTTTTAGTCGGTTGGAGTCCGACATAACCCGCTGTTCTCCCCCGAGAGCAGTGGGTATCCGGGGGGATTTTTCCACACTTAAAAAAAAGGTTAGAACATGCAAGACAACGAAAGAATGCCAGAAAGCTAATCGCTTTTTAGAACAAAGGCGTTAGGTTAAATTTGAACGGAAGCAACTTTCATCGTGTAAAGAGGTACTAGATAAATAGATATTAGAAATAAAGACAACTATAATATGTAATCGTACTGTCATATCAGAAATACATAACCATACTGTGATATATTTATTACAATTTACATTGTACTTAATGTAAATGCAATTTTTTTGTAAGGCATAAAAACATTCTGTTAAATAATATTATTGCAATTAATAAAATGGATAAAAATACGTATGTCACTTGTATCATTATGAAAACTAATTTTAGGGCAAAGAAGAGTATGTCAAAAGTACATTATGGTCAACAAAACATTCGGGTAAATAAAAATTCGAGCAAATGAAATTCTGGCATTTGAATATATGGCATATATTCTTCGGGAAAACAATAGACTACCGACAAACTCGCGTCAGGATACGCGATCGAACATTCATAAGACAGAGAAAGAGTAAAACCACTGTATGTTGTCGCCACATACTGTGATTTTCGTAATTAGTAATGATATATATTATAGCACACCTATTATAGCACATACGGAGTTGTCTTTTTTAAATAGGCTATGTTTAGCTATACCTATACATATCAAATTCAGTTCAGTGATTCAGCCGTGAAAGAACAACAATCGATCGCTATAACATTAGTAAGGATGTTTCACTTAGTGCATTTTTATTTATTACTTTTTATGTATTTTATTTCAATTTGTGTACAATAAAGAATTAAATAAATACATTTAAGATAGGTCATAAAACTCAATAACTGTGAAAACAATCAAAGTAACAAGGGCGAATAGTTAGGGCTAATTTCCCTTTATAATGTGATAAGGGTCTCTGTGTTTACTTTTATTTAGATTTCAGCTTACTGGGTCGCATTCATGGGTTTCCATTTGTAGTTAAACATTTAGAAATCAGACTTTTTATGTCACACTAGGAGCTCGTTCCAGCTTCGCACGGGTAAAAATACTTTTTTTAATTATTCTATCTATTAGAAACGACCACCTCGTTGGTCGAAAGGCCTAAGACTAGGCTAGTCAACGATACTAATACACAGAAATACTTAAATAGATACCAGAATAAATTTAATAAGCGCCCAGACCCGGAAATGCAGACATTTAAATGTTCTTCACACAAATGCCTGTCCCCGTCGGGAATAGAACCCGAGCCTCGCGGTTAGTCGGTGTAGTTAGGCGTGTACGCTAGCAACTCGACCAACGAGGCGGTCAAAATTGGTTGTCTACTGACGGAGTAACCGCGTAACAAACATACAAAGAAATGTAAAAAACATGCAGTCGAATTAAGAACCTCCTATTTTTTGAGTCGATAAACATGTACCTACTAAGAACTAGCCTTTAATACCGTTGCAGGTAGCAAATTAAAAAAATAAAATATAGTTTCTTCACGTGGATCTATACAAAAAATTTTTTGAAGCGTCTATATAATTCTAAAAACTACCACTGGATCGGAACGCGGCCACTCACCGAGAAGATCCGGCGAAAGAAACTCAGCGGCCTTGTCTTTTTTCTTATGAATCTAATTTACAAAAATATATCAGACGATATATAATTTGTAGATATTGGTATGAGGAGCAATTAGTCTCAAGCATTTCTGTCTTCTACATATTCTGAACCCTTACTATACAACTTGAATTTAATACTTTTTAAAACTTATTAACTGATAAATATTGAGTGTTCTCAGGAGGTTACTGTAAAAAAACGTATACATTGGCTCATGAAAGAATTATTGAGTCTGTGAAGACGAGGCTTATGCACAACAATATTGTTTTTATTCCTCGTATTTACAGCATGTACATCACAATTTTTCTTATACAAATTTATAGTTTTATGGACATATAATAAGTTTTCAAGCCGCTCGCTGACCGCATTTGTAACAGTGAGATCCGAGAAAGAGTGGGATTGAAATAAAGTGTTGGTGTTATAATGCGAAAGGGCACAGTTGAAAGAATGACAGTTGAAAGATTGACAAAGCAGATATACAATGCGAATGTAGATGGATGTAGGTACCCGGGGAGACCAAGGTTGACATTCCACGATCAGATCACTCAGATATTATCTGTTGGTGGTGTCAAGAGTCGCAGAAACCGGCACGAAAAGGTTAATTAATGTGATGGAAGCCAGACAGGTTTGTCAGGATCGTGAGGTTTGGCACTCGAAACTCTTTGCCTAAAGAAACCCCGTAAAGGACTTTGCGTGAAGATATATATGTATAAGTGTCTTAAAAAAGAAAATAGAACAATCCGGTGAATATTAAAATTTGACTTTTCTTTCCTTTCCTTGACCGTCCAATAACTATAAGTTATTTTCCAGTACACGTACATATCGTTACCATTTAAAAGGTCGTTTAGAACAGCCACGTCCGTAACATTAATATAACATATCAAAGTGCGTAAGTTTACGTGACGGCCGGCAGTTAACACCACGAAAAAGTTAATACATATTACATACGAACGAACGTTGATTTCGCAATTTATGTTAAAATCCACACTAACAAGAATGTGACAGTTTGATTTTTTACGTGACAAAATAGCGAAAAAGCATACGGCTCTCTTGATAGTAGGAGATAACCCTGGCCCATAGTCACCATATATGTTTGCTTTCTTAATAGAATCTACACGTGTTATCGTCAACACTTGGTGGAATTCTCTTATATTATACACACTTTTTTGTAGTAAACACTTGTACTTATCTACTTAGTCAACGACACTAATACGTAGATATAATACTAATAGTAATGCTTAAATAGATACCAGAATAAATTAAATAAACACCCAGACCCGGAAATGCAGACACAAATGCCTGCTCCCGACGGGAATCGAACTCGAGCCTCACGGTTGGTCAGTTTAGTTAGGAGTGTACGATAGCCACTCGACCAACCGGTCGCCGGGAAGCCAAAAGACTTGTCTGTTAAGACAACAATAATAACATACACATATATCTTCTCGACAAGTCCCTTAATTGATAGGCAGAGAGTATCGAGTGCCAAACCTCATGATCCTGGCAAACCTGTCTTGCTTCCCTTACATTCATTACCCTTTTCATAGAAACACGCCGGTTTCGGAGACTCTTGACAACACCCTCGGATAGCATCCGAGTGGTCTGATCGTGGAATGTCAACCTTAGTCTCTCTGGGTACCTACATCATCCAGATTCACATTGTATTCGCATCTTGCATTCTTTCCACATGACCGAACCATCGGAGCATGGCCTTTCGCATTTTAATACCAACACTTTCTTGCACTCTTTCTCGGATCTCACTGATACGAATGCGGTCAGCGAGCGTTACACCACAGATTTTCCGTAGCGCTCTCATTTCAACCGCATTTATCTTACTTTATTTATCCTACGTGCTCTTTCTGACATACCCAACTCTCGCTTCCATACAATAACGTTGGGATATGCTCAGAATTATGCAAAGCGAGATAAATAATAATAATAATAATATATGGTATCTATAGGTCATGGTATCCTATTATGGTGGCCTATCACAATAGTATTTCATCCTCAGAAAAACCGTGTGCTAGTTGGCCGTCGTATCCCACAAAAATATAGCTTTCATGGAACAGTAATCAACGAAAATATCAGACCCATTTACAATACCTTCAAAAGCACTGTAACGAGACATATTTACGTTGGTTACTGTACATTTATAAAAAAACTAGCTGACCCGTCAGACGTTGTGCTGCTATATTTTTAATGTGATTTATTTAAAATGCATATTTTAAAAAAATTGGTGTGAGTCACCCTTATCACTTAGGGGTATGAAAAATAGATGTTGGCCCGATTCTCAGACCTACTCAATATGCTCAGAAAATTTCATAAGAGTCGGTCAAGCCGTTTCAGAGGAGTTCGGGAACGAACACTGTGGCACGAGAATTTTGTATATAAGAATTTTGTATATAACAGGTTGCACTTCGGGAGTGGGGGCAGAAGTGAAGACTTGAATATTAACGTAGTCCAATTTTGATATTTTGGAATGGTTAGGGAATAACTTTGCAGGAATTACTTTGATTATCAGTATAAAAGTACCAATTCAATATACATTTAATTGATTTTGTTCGAAAAGAAAAAAAGTACGTTGCCGTCAATCACAATCACATCACAAACCGAAAATCACAGTATGAAATGCCGTGACAACATACAATGGTTTTACTCGCCATCCGTCTTACGAATTTTAGATTATATATTCTGACGCGAGTTTAACATTTTTTACCCATCATAAAATGTGCATAAAGTAAAAGTAAAGTATCTTCACGGCTACATCCCTGAAGTGGTAGGTAGAGGCACAACCAGGGTTCTCACACCTAGCCGAAGACACTAAGTCCCACAGTAGGATAGGTGACATGCCTATTGCCAAACTAGTACCCAGTAACCGGCGATCCCAATTTTTTTTATTAGAAAATTGGAAAAACAAAATTTTATTATTGTTGCACAACCCGGGAATCGTACCCGGGACATCATAAATTCAAGTCCAACACCTGGATTGCTAGACCACAGAGGCGAAAAAAGAAAAAAAAAATTCACTTTAAAAAGAAAATATCTGTAAATGTTTTATCCAGCTCTGCTCACACGTCTTCAGAAGGCATATATCACTGTAAGCCAACTTGCCTTGATAAGCACTCGCCTTAACCTAGCATTTAAATTTTAAAGTTTCTGGATAAACATATCCAATATATTTTTTAAAAAGCAATGACCATTTAATGTGAATCGGTGTATCAACTTCCTTATTGATGTAGTATTTGGAATGCGATATGTGCCCGCTTCCTACATTCTAGAAACGAGTCGTTTTGCTTACGAATGGTATTTGTACGAATAGTAAAAAATCAAATTACGGTCGTTCGTGAGACACTAAAGGTGGTAATAATGCGTCACCAGTCTAAGACCGGGATTTTCGGCCTCAAGCAAAAGTAAGTTTACCGGCTACCTTATCCTCCAAACCGAAACACGTCAACGGCAAGCACTGATGCTATGGTCAGACGTCACGGTGTTCATGACGGTAAGCCTATGCTCGCCTATTACAACTTGCCTGGGAGAAAAGCAGATCTATTCTGCAATGGAGCCGGAACCAACGTGTTGAAAGTAGGTTTATAATCCAAAATACAGTGATATTTTATTATATTGTGCTAAAGCAGAGGTTCCCAAACTTATTTCATGTAACGCCCACTTTGAAAATCAGTTGTTTTGTAGCGCCCCCCCCCTCTTTTTTTTCTTGTCAATAACCTCAATAACATATTTGTTGCGCCTAGTTTAAAAAAAACATTTTTTTCAAGATTTATACCGCCCCCCTCTAGGCTTCCAGCGCCCACAAGGGGGCGTTATCGCCCACTTTGGGAAAGGCTGTGCTAAAGCATTGTTAATTGCTTACCATAATGTTTCGAATAATTTAAATTATTATTTTTGTTACAACTAAAAGGGTTTTGGCAGCGTTTTCAATGAGCTCTCTCAATGTAATTTTTTAACATTTTACGTCAATTGGTTAAATATGTTTAATATTTCAACTAATTGATATAAAACAGACAAAAAAACACACGCGGTTGTGGTAATTTGTTTTATAATACGTAGATCTATTAAAAATATATTTTAAGATGTCTATTTAAAGCATTATATCAGGAACATAAAGTTACTGCTTAAGTTTAAAACATTAACTCAGATGCTTGAAGTTTTGGATTGCCTGGATAAAGGTTTTCCTCGTTATCGAAATTTAAAATTAATTCCGGACATTATTCTTCAGAAGCGAAGGTATTTATATAGGCACGTTTCGTACTTACGGATTTTGTAAAGACTTAATTTGCCTTGCCTCTTATGTTTACCGGCTTTCGATTTGCTAAAGATATTTGTAAAAGGGTCATTAGAGGATTGTGCAACTTGTGCCCGGTTCTCATATTAAAGAAACGAGTCGTTTTGTTTTTGAAGTGAAAACTTCTTTAGGGGCGTTGCGCACTTTTTTTGAAATGGGTAAAAACCTCTAAACTCGAGTCAGGAGATCGCAAATTCGTAAGACGGCGCAGGACGCTTGCGCGAATAAGACAGCGCAGGGCGCATACGTAAACATGACAACACGAACATTCGCGTGTTGTCATGTTTATGTATGATAGCGCAATAAATGAATATTGTATTCTAGCACATAAATAATAGTACTTTCATTTTGATAATTAAAGCAATTCGTGCAAAATTACCTATTCCCTAACCATTCTAAAATATCAAAAATGCACAACGTTAATATTGAAGTTTTCACTTCTGCCGGCACTCCCGGAGTGCAACCCCTCGTTTTTTTCGTATGAATCGTAGCCACTTTGAGGTATTTCTGTAAGATATCAAGTACGGTGTTTCATCGCATGTAGCTTTGTGAAACTGTAACGGATCGTTACTTTCAGATAACCTACGAATGGAATACTTAGGGATTGCGTTGGTTATAATTACTTATGATTCATTCGTTCTTGCAAATTGTACCTAATAAAAAGTGCACAAGGGATGAATATTGCTATGAAATTCGTTAATTTCAAAGTTAGAATCTTCAAACTATGTTCTGTTCTGTGTTCTGATCGACCGTTGAAAATAATAAACTGTATAATTTTTTGAAGATAAAAATGTTGAGGAATCCCTATGACTGATGCTCATGAGAAAGAAGTTGCGGGCAACAACAGGCTCTTCCTTAAAACCAACAGTGGCAAATCAGAATATAAACCGAAACATATTTTTGAAATTACTAAACAAGTTTACAAAATTGCGT
>NJDC01002593.1:116733-134307 GCA_002245475.1 Calephelis virginiensis
TTGGACCCCTTTATACGAAAATTGCGCGGACGCAGGAGCACAAAATTTGGCACACTTATAGTTTGTGTGTTGGAGAGGTGCAGAACGCCAATATTTTTCAATAATAATGCTTATAAAGTACATTAAATCAATAAATAAAACATTACCCACACTGTAACCTTTCGTCTCAAGCCGACGAATGCTCTAACGGCTAACCAATTGAGCTACTGAGGATTCAAGTCCCGTGGCGAAATTTTTAATTCCTTTATAACCCGTTAACGCGGGTAGTTATGTCCTATAGATACACAATTCTGAGTACCCACCAAATGAGTTCATCATTACAGATGAAATTTATATTTTAGAATGGCCATAACTTTCGTTTGTCGCAACGTATTTTTATTTTAGCACTTGCCCTGTGCTTGGGATAAATTTCTATAAATTTTAAAGACAGAAAAAAATTCTCCCCAGACAGGATTTGAACCTGTAACCTTTCGTCTCAAAGGTTCAAATCCTGTCTGGGGCGAAATTTTTTCTTTCTTTAAAATTTATAGAAATTTATCCCAAGCACAGGGCAAGTGCTAAAATAAAAATACATTACCCACACTACCTTGAATTTTACACACACAAACAAATATATTGATGGTAACGATAATAAATCACAGATGGCGCACTAAAACGTTTGGAAACAAAGTAGTTGGTCTTGAGAAATGAAAATGGTGTTCTTATTAACAAGATATTAAAATTTATTATGATCGAATTTCGACCAATGGTCGACCACTAGTCAATATTCATACATGAAGCAAAAACTTTGGACACCTTTTATGAAAATTGCGCGGACCGACGAGTATGAAATTCGGCACAGATATGGCTTATATCTAGGAGACGTGTAGAACGCTAATACGTGTCAATAAAAATGCTTATAAAGTGCATTAAATTAATGAATAAAACATACATTTGACACACACAAACAAAAATGTTGATAACGATAAAAAGTCACAGATGGCGCACAAACTATATCCGTAATGTTTGGAAACGACTTCGTTACCGACCAACTACTTAGTTGGTCTTGATATATGAAGATGGCGTTCTTATCAAAAAGATAATTAACAATAGTAACCTTAACCCATCTTTACTCAACGTTGTCCCCAGGACCGAACCCGGGTCCTCAAGAAGTCAAATCCAACGCCAGACCGCTAGACCAAAGAGGTTGTTTTAAATGAAACAAATAATTTAAAACCGGTTTAGAAATAACGGAGAAATTGAATACATACATAAAAATACGTAAAAACTTCTTCTTTTTTAACTTGATTAAAAATAGCACTATGTCTATTTTATTTTAGGTTACATTCAAAGAATAGTAAATAAAGCTTTCCACATTAGCTTTCTATATCAACAAGTGACAAAGCTATTAAATAAATGGCACCTTCAATGGATATTACAATAAAGAATTTTATGTCGATTAAGATTTACAGATCAGCATGACATGAATCAATTTCTATGATTTGTTCGATTTGCGAGAGAAAGGTGGTTTTTGAAAGTCGGTACGCGCTTTCAAATCTTCCAAATAAGTAAGCGACTAGAGAGAGAACAATCGGTGATGTTTGTAAAGTAATTATATTTACAGTCTATGAAAGAAAACATTTATTAACAGACTAAAACTAACCATACTTTTTTAGATAAACACTAGCACTTTTCCACTATACACTTTATTTAATACTTTATGTTTCGCTATGCAAGCAATGCCAATCGATTTCACATTTAAAAAAAATGTATACAATGAAACTCCACCAAGTACCCACGATAACAAGTATAGATTCCAAAACTTTTCACACATCACTAATAAAAAAACTAGAAATCTTATCCAACCCTAATTATAACACTTTTTACTTTTTAAAATAATGTACACAATGGAATTCCATCAAGTACCGACGATAACAAGTATAGATTCCAAAACTTACCACACATCACTAATAAAAAAACTAGAAATCTTATCCAACCCTAATTATAACACTTTTTACTTTTTAAAATAATGTACACAATGGAATTCCACCAAGTACCGACGATAACAAGTATAGATTCTAAAACTTTTCACACATCACTAATAAAAAAACTAGAAATCTTATCCAACCCTAATTACAACACTTTTTACTTTTTAAAATAATGTACACAATGGAATTCCACCAAGTGCCGACGATAACAAGTATAGATTCTAAAACTTTTCACACATCACTAATAAAAAATACTAGAAATCTTATCCAACCCTAATTATAACACTTTTTACTTTTTAAAATAATGTACACAATGGAATTCCACCAAGTGCCGAAGATAACAAGTATAGATTCTAAAACTTTTCACACATCACTAATAAAAAAGCTAGAAATCTTATCCAACCCTAATTATAACACTTTTTACTTTTTAAAATAATGTACACAATGGAATTCCACCAAGTGCCGACGATAACAAGTATAGATTCTAAAACTTTTCACACATCACTAATAAAAAATACTAGAAATCTAATCCAACTCATAAGGAACTTCAGTAACGTAAAAAAATGTGATAGAAAGATATAGAGACAGAGTGTACGTAGTACAACTGTAGTATCATTTTTTTTAAACGTAACACTCATGTTTGATTGATTGGTGAAATCAAATATAGTGAAAAAAAAACGTTGTACTGTATCTATACGGTACACGTGGAAAAGTGAGATGTGGTACGATAGGGTTGACATGTCTGAACAAACCTCTTTAAAACATTTCATTAAACAAAACGGTTACCTAGTTTTTCGCCTCTGTGCAATAAAAAGAAAATATGATTATATAAATTTTCCATTAAATTATAAAAACCACGTTGTCTGAGATTGGATATGTGACTGGTTGCTGATAGGCCTGCCAATTATCACATTGTAGGACTATCTAAGATAAGGGATAGTGCTATTTTTTTAATAAGTTGCCCATCGACCACACATTGGGATGTGTGGTCGATGAAGTTGCCAGATGACCGTTGTTATATTTTTAATAAATAACATAAATATCTTAGCAACAAAACTCTAGGAGTTTTGGTGCCATCGAGAGAAAAGATTGTCGAACTTTTTTCATAAAAATTGAATTTCGTGTTGATATTGTGTGAAATTAGTCAATTTTGGTGGCATTTTGTACATTGTTCAGTAAAAGGGCACACATAAAATAATCATGAAGAATGAAAACAGGGCAACGTTTTCTTAAAGAATATTAATAAACGCATTTTAATTGCACCACCCGGGAAACGAAACCGTGACCTCAAGTATTAACGCCAACACCGGGCCACTAGGCCACAAACATGATCGAAATTTTGATAAAATAAATAAGTAAATATTCCTGAACAAGTTGCACAAATTGAATCTAACCCCAAAGTAAGCAAACTTTATGCTTGTGTTATTGGTGTTAGTCAACGATACTAATACACAATACCTTAACATAAACCAGAATAAATGAAATAAACGTGAAGATTCAGAAATGAAGACATCTAAATTTACATCACACAAATGCCAGCCCTATTTTATTTTTTTAATTTTTGGGCTTAGCGTTAGCATTTGCCATTTGTCAAATTGGAATTTGCATCAAATTACTCAATCTAATATAATTGGGTTTAAATTATTTAAAATTAGTCAGTCATAAGTTGTCAAAGTCAAGTGGGGTCTTGAGTAAAACGGTAGCCTCATTACTCAAGCTCTAATGAGATTTGGCGGGAACGAGGAAATACGTAATGTCTGCATGATCATTTCATATGTGCATTTTAAGGGATCAAAACTGTTCAAAATTTCATCAAAATTGACTAACTTAAATCAATGTAAACACGAAATTCAATAATTACCAAATTCAATATAAATATATAATCTTATATATAAAAAATAATTTCTGTTCATTAGAAAAGCTCGACTGATTTGGAAAATTTTGGCTTTGAATTATTTGTTCAAGTCCAGAGAAGGTTCAAAAGATAAGAAAAAAGGAAAAGCTTTGAGGAAACTGGAAAACATTTCAAGTTTTTTTTACAATCAGATCGGGTGGAGCGAAGTTCGCCAGGACAGCTAGTAATAAATAAATATTTCTGGACAAGTTACACAAATTGAATCTAATAACAAAGTAAGCAAATTATATGCATGTGTTATGGGTGCTAATCAACGATACTAATACATATAAATAGAATAGATACCTGAATAAATTCGATAAATATTAAAAAATGGCGACTCTCTTGATAGTGCCAAACCTCATTCATGCCTGCCCCTGTCAGGAATTGAAATGCTGGGCGGTGGAGTTAGGCGGGTACGCTAACCCCTCCACCATCAAGGATATAAATCAAGTTCATGGTAGCGAAATATAATTGAAATTGTCATTCAATGTCATTGCAAACGCTTGTAGAGATAGGGCAAAATTTTCCCAGGCCCTCCCGGCCCCAGCTGCATCCGGGACGCCTTACGTCACTATACCCTGCGCCTTCATTTCTTTCCCACTCAGGATTTCCTTTATTGGAAACAGAGATATAGAAAGCCATTTCTTGTGTAACGTTTTGTCATTAACCTATTTGCTAATAGCTTTCCCGACGTGTAAGATATAACAGTAAAGACATAACAGAAATAACACATGAAGAATATAGAAGTCATTAAACTCTTCCACGAGATCCCGTTTAAACACCGGGTTAAAAAGTAGCTAATGCCATTCTCGAAAGTATAATCTTCTGACTCGTTTAAATGTATAGTGACTTAAAATCAGTAAAACAGCAAAAACCCCACTTCGCTTTCAATAAGTAAATCATTTACGTAAACAAATTTTAAACACTTTCCTCAGTTTCTCTGAGACCCTAGTATCAGTTCAAGACTTAGTAGTAATGTTGCCTTCGAAAGTGCGGCTTTTTAAAATAAACAAAATAATATTAAAATAGGTTCGTAGAAATCGATTAACATATGTTAAAAGGATTCGAACAAATAACCTCCTTTTTTGAAAGTCGGTTAAAAACGGAAACGGAACGTATCCACTTCAAAATATAAGTCAGTTTAAATTAATAATATTACTGAGGATTGTATCACATTCAATGAAAACGACTGATTTATTAATAGTAAAAGTAAGCTATCACACAACACAGCACTCGTAAATGTTTATGATAGCAAGTGATAAAGTTCACAACAAACAGTTATAAACTCTGAACTGTTAACTGTTACTTACATTCACAATATTTAAACGGTGAATGAAATGAGTTATTTTTTACAGTTGCAATTATTCTACTGGTATGGCCATTGTAACGTAAAAATATTGTTTTAAAATTCTATACATATTTAACAAAAATTTATTCATATCTAAACTAACTTTGATTTAACCCGTGTGATAAAGTTAATAACTACAACTTTTCAGTCGTTTTAATCATGTCAGTCACATATTTTGTAGTAATGTCTATCATTAACTAAATTTAATTCTTCTTAAATTCAGATAAACATGTTTTGACCACCATATAAAAGACTTCTCGAGTCTAAGAGCGAATAGTTCAGTGTTTACAAATGCCTGGGCTAAGTATGTAAAACTCGGCAAAATTAGGTTAAACGTAATAAAGCTGAACAAAGTTTACAAGATCTTGACAAATGTTATATAACATATATATAGAAATAATAATGTTACATAAGTAAAATGTACACAGAAAATTTCAGAATAAAGATTTATAATTTATATAATATCAATTAATATTAATAATTAATACTCCTATAAATATATAAAGTAAAAGGTATGAATAATACTAAAATACTCATAGCAGAGGTTGTAACATGTTCTCATTGCGTTGCCAGATATAGAAAAAATATAGAGTTAAAGGTATGAATAATACTGAAATACTCCTAGAGGAGGTTGTGACATGTTGTCATCGTGTTGTCAGATATAAAAATAGTTTCGATATATTTAATTTTTACTCTTTTTAAACGGACTGTACATACTGAATTATATTATTTTGTAAGTTTTATCACGAAATATTATGTTTAGTACTACTATTTCAATTATGCGCTTCGGCTTTACACTTTTTACACTTTTATTTTTAAATTGGCTGTCCTAATCTAAATTTAATCGAAATGATTAATTATGTGTAATAACAACTCTATATAGGTATCTTTAAAACACATCCGGATTTCTGAAGCTTGACGAATATAGCCGAAGCGCATAATTTAAATAGTACTACTGTACATCGTAACTAAATGTGGTTCAAGGTGGTCGTTATTTAATTTGGGTGACTATTACTATTAAATATTCCAGGTTAATATCTTATGCCTTAGGGTTATTTTTACAATGAGGTTAATGAGGTTTCACTATGAAGCAGTTACAGCTCTTAATACTTGTCGTTGAAAGTAATTCAATATTCAAAACAGACTTGTTTAATTTGTTTTATTTTGGGAGATTACATGTGGCGAGAGCTCCTTGTGTTATTCTTAAACATGGACTAAAGTACACCGAGTTTAAATCTGATATAGAAATTTTCTGATGAAACTTTGCTGATAGGTGCAAATAAACAATTAATGAAATGAGCAAATTAGCAAAAAAACGTTTACAAATGCTATTTTAATATCAGTATAGTTTTTTGCTGTGATTTTTGTATTTTCAAATCTTTTGCCTTTCACATATTTTAACAAAGCATTTGAAAATAAGTTACAAAGTTTATACCCTTACAAAAAGATACAACAAATGTTTAGAATTCAGATTTATGACTAGTTCAACGTGTCACTACCATAAAGGTACAAGGAAACATGTCACTAAAGCAGTGCTCAACCAGCACTTTGTAACCAAACCTTGAGATCCCGATGGAGAAACTCCAGGCTCTATACTTCAAGATTGGTTTAACAACTGGTCGCAGGTTTAGTGTTATTGTATCGTGTATTTTATAGCAGTTGAGGAACTGGTCTGGTGCGTCTGTCGAGTCTAGACGGGGCGTCGGATCCCTATCGGTTGCTGTAAAATAATGTGGGAAAATTCATTCATTGAGATATAACTTGGGATTTTACAATTTGTTACGCATTTTAAATCGAAATTGTTTGAGAACTGTCAACGTTATGCGGATTTTTCTGACATTACCTTTTGATAGAGCGCAATGCGTTAAAAAATGTGGGTCTTTCTGCGTGGGTAATATAATGGGAAAAGGGGTGGAAAGATATCTGTTAAGTATTGGAAGCTTTATATTCTACCAATATAATTAATAACACATAAAAATCCCTAAACAACTTGTCTACTAGGCCATATAGGCACTTGTGACGATGTAAAATATATTTAATTAAATAAATATCCATTATCTAGTTACACAAATTGAATATAACCCAAAAGTAAGCAAATAAACAAAAAAAAGGTGTGTGTGCGATTCTCACACGATACAAGTGAAACTTCAGTAAATCGAAAAAAAGAATGAGATGAATATATATTTGTGTCTCTTACCTGCAAAAGAGCGATTCGTCCAGATTGGTACCACCGCTATTTTTTTTTCACGTTACCTATTCCTGCCACCATAACGTCCAATTTGCCATTGACGTGTTTCGGTCAGGAGGGTAAGGTAGCCGGTAAACTAACTTTTGCTCGAGGCCTAACATCCCGGCCTCAGGTTGGCAACGCACCATTACCACCTTTGGGGTCTCTAGGTGGCGTGAATTTCTTACCATCAGAAAATCCATCTGCTTGTTTGCCTTCCATTATTATAAAAAAAAATTGTGTCTCTTCCCTGTCGTTTTTTCCGTTGCCCCCGTTTAGAAATCACAACGATTCTAAGGAAGTTTCACTTTAAAAAATTATGTCATAAGGGTGTTAGTCAACGATACTCATACATAGAAATATTTAAATAGATACCAGAATAAATTTAATTAACACCCAGTCTCAGAAATTCAGACATCGAAATGTTTATCACATAAATGCCTGCCCCCGTTGAGGATCGAACCCGAGTGTCGCGGTTTGTCGGTGGAGTTAGGCGTTTACGCTAGTCCTACAATCAACGAGGTGGTCATAGAAACACACAAAAATGAGATAAGAAGATGGAAATATTTAAGTACCTAACTATAAAAGAAGGTAAAAAAGCAAAGATGTTAATAGTAACTTGGCCATGCTGGAATACCAAGCCTCATGCATTAGTAAATCGAATGGCTACCTTGCCTCCCAAACTATGCGGATACTTATGCATGCATTAGTAAGTCTAATGGCTACCTTGGCTCCCAAACTATGTGGATACGTATGCATGCATTAGTTAGTCTAATGGCTACCTTGGCTCCCAAACTATGTGGATACGTATGCATGCATTAGTTAGTCTAATGGCTACCTTACCTCCCAAACTATGTGCCTACGTATGCATGCATTAGTAAATCTAATGGCTACCTTGCCTCCCAAACTATGTGGCTACGTATGCATGCATTAGTAAATCTAATGGCTACCTTGCTTCCCAAACCATGTAGGTACGTGCATGCCAATAATCACCACTAATGTTATGATGGCAGGAAAATGTAATTCTAACAGATCGTTGGAAAATCATTAATCATGGTCACGGTGTTAGTGATAAATGTATTAATGCTAATTTCTTACGATCTGGCTGATAAGCAATTGGTTTATATTTAAAGACAGAAAGAAAAGACATATTTATTTGCGGAATATGCAATATGTTACAAAATTATTTGAACATTCCAACATACTGTACCACATTGTGGTGTGCAAATCCTATTAATATTATAAATGCGAAAGTTTGTAAGTATGGATGTATGGATGTTTGTTACTCTTTCACGCTCGAATGGCTGAACGGATTTGTCTGAAATTTGGAAGACAGATAGATTGTGACCTGGATTAACATATAGGCTATTTTTAATCCCGATCGCACACCGGGTTTCTGTGAAAACGCGGGCGAAGCCGCAGGTAGCAGCTAGTATTTTAATATTTATACTAGTAATTATTTAATTGTGTACATAACGTTTTAATGTTTATACGAAAAAATGTTTGATAGTTATTACAATTTGAATTATGAATTATAAACAATTTTAAAATGTAAATAAATTGAACCCTTCCTACCTTTAACTACCAAGACAGTCTGAGACCTATGTGGGGAATCTTCACGCCTGTATCCTCGAAGAGGTACAATCAGAACACCTACGATAAGACGAAGGTTTAATCCCACAGTGTGTTAGGTGACGAACCTGTCGCCAACCAGACCGGTTGTTTTATTAGAAAATATAAAAACACAATTTAAATTTTAAAAACAGTATCTTCACGCCCATGTCCTCGAAGAGGTTAGGCAGAAGCACAACCAGGGCACCCACGACTAGCCAAAGGCACTAAGTCCCACAATGTGATAGGTGGTAAGCCTACCGCTAACCGGGCACATATCCAATCCCAAGCAATATGTTTTTTATCGGAAAATCCAAATTTTTTTTGTTGCCCGACCCGGAATTCGAACCCGGAATCTCGTGCAGTCAAGTCCAACACCTGAACCGCTAGACCACAGAGGCAATAAATTTTTAGTTTAGATAAGAATACATATTTTATTTCACTTGAATCTTCAAAAGATAATTGTGACGCGTCTATATAAATACAAAAACTACCAACGGATCGGAACGCGGCTACTCACTGAGAAGATAGAGCCAAAGAAACCCAGCGGGGTAGTATTTTTTATAAAAAATGTAATTTACGAAAATATATAACATATATAATTTTAGATTGATATGAGCAGCAATTAATCAAAAGCATGTCAGTCTTCTAAATATCCTTAAATTTTCATTTCATTTTCAAGCGACGAAAAAAGAGGGAGGTTCTCAACTCGACCCGTATGTTTTTTTTATACTCGATTATTCCGATGTTTGTGGACGGATTTTCAGAATTGTTTTTTTTGATTTTGAAAACCTATACTTGGTCCAGGTGAACATTAGCATTCATGAGAAAATCACATATATTCCAAATTTGATGTCGGTTTTTTTGCAATTTTACTGGGTTTAAATTATTCATTGCCCAACATGCTCAATGCCAACCATAGTTTACTAATTGTAAATTGATAATGGACTTTAGAGTGATACTACGTTTTAGTTATATCAGCATTTTACAAAAAAGAAATCTGTGGTGGCAAATCGCTGACAAAAAGATATCCACTTTACTTGCTGACAAAGAAAGACAAGCGGATTTCACTTTTTCTAGCGCATTTGCTTTCCACGTGGCGTCGCCTGCGTGCCAAATCTTTATAAATTGTCTATGAGATTTAATTATAAATATTTCCTTATATTATAAACTAGGTGTTATGGCAAACTTCATTCCACCCATTCAGCTTGTATGGGGAAAATCAAATGTTGTTTTTCCTAGTTTCCTCGAAGTCGAACAAGATAAAAAGTATCCTATATCCGTCTTCTAGTTTGAAGCTACCTCCCCACACATTTCCAGCCAAATCGATTCAGCCGTTCTTGAGTAATAAATAATGTAACTAACACGGCTTCATCACTACATAGTATAAAACAAAGTCACTTCCTCTGTCCCTATGTCCTTTTGTATGCTTAAATCTTTAAAACTACGCAACGGATTTTTAATGCGCTTTTTTAAAAAATAAAGTGATTGAAGACGAAGGTTCATATGTATATTTCATAACCGTGCGAAGGCGGGGTGGGCTGCTAGTTTTTTATAAATGTTTTATTATATCACTATAAATAAGTGGGATGGTTTCATTTCAACCCGCTTAGTAGTTTTTGAGTGAAAGGGGAATAAAATTTAATAAAAACATTCATCCATCCTCAAAAAACTTTGAGAGCATTTGTGGAATAATTTAGTAGTTTTAATTAAGAAAATTAATCTTAATGACGCCGACAACAATAATAAGTCTTTATAGACATTGCCTATTGCCAAAAGAGTTAAATATTTTATCGCCTCTATGGTTTAGCGGTCCAGTGTTGGACCTGTCTTCATGAAGTCCAGGGTAAGATATACGGGTCGGACAAGAAAGAGAAAGTGTGTTTACAAATCTTATATATAAAAATCAATTGCTGTTCGGTACTCTCGCTTAAACTCGGGAACAGGTGGACCGATTTTGGTTTTCAACTATTAGTGGAAATTCGGCAAGGTTTAAAAAATAAGAAAAAACGGCGAAGAAGCTAGGAAAATTAACATTTTAAGTTTTCCCGTATAAACAAGTTATCAGGATCAAACATGTGCTTCTTTGGCGATAGGCTTGTCACCTATCATATGACTCCGAGTCTTAGGCACTCGGGCATACGGTCGCAAAGATACTTTTAGAAAAGCCAATAGCAAAAACCATTTACTATTTTACATTTTACTTTTTCAACTCTTATACAAAGTAAAACCATTATCTAATCTTAATATTCAGCGAAGAAAACACAACACAAGGTATTCATGTGTTTAAATAAATTCGACGGTAAACAATGAGAGCGATGATCTAAGAAACTTGGGCACAAAGAAATCTAGATCAAACAAACAATGCACTCTTTACGAAACACGCTAGTAATTGGGAGGCGTTAGCGTCTTTCCTGTATAGTGAGAGTATGTTAAATGGCGAAACGTAGGCTCTGGTTGGCAAGGACTTCAACTGACTAAAGTAGACTTGTCTTTGTCTTTTTTTTTGTTTCTTGTTTTTTTTGTTTTATTTTTTTATTTTTTTTTGTCTTGTAATTTTTACAGTTTCAAACACAGATTTTTTTATCACAAAAGTACTCGTAGTTATGTAACATTTTTAAATATATGAGCACGGCCTATCCAAGTAGGCCGAAATATCGACAAATAAAATAAAAAAGAGATCGTGAGTATCCCGTGTAAATAATTATGAATGTTAATAATACGCGATGATTGAAGTTAAAAATCATACTCGTAGTTAGTTCCACATTTGGTAAGAAATTGATCGATGTTTTACAACATTTTATTTGTTCTAGTTTTATTAATGATTTTTACTCTGTATAGTAGTAAGTTTAAAGTGTATATTCTGATTTAGAATATCAACACTGATTGGATCTGCTGAAGTAAAATACAAATTTTCTTACATATGGCTTCAAGGCTTCTTTTTAAAGTACCTGCAACAAAAACAGTTTGTTAATATTAGCAAATATTGTCTTCGATAATACATTTTTTCCAGGTTGGTCCAGGTCCTCAGTGTAGAATAGCCTACTTACCAGATAGCTTGTAAGAGGTGAGAAAAGGTTAAAGGGTCATTAATCACACGATCAGTGGTGGTAGAGTGCTTTGCAGCAACTTGCCCTGGTAGGGATCCATTACCTTACCTATTCCTGCCGCAATAAAGACAATATTATGTTCTGGTCCGAAAGGTAGAGTAGCTAGTAGATTTGTACAATTGGCCTAATATCTCGGCCACTGGACAGCGACGCAAACAAAACATATATTGTGGAACATCTCTTACCATGGTGTGAGCCGCATGCTTGTTAGCTTTCTTTTGCCATATGTCATGGTAGTACTAATTGATAATAAGAAAAATTATCTCAATTCATATTGGCAAATAATAAGACAAATTACTAACCACTTTTGGAACTGTTATGAGTTATAATAGACACCTTTTAAATATTATATATTATATTATAGTACACGTTCATCTTCAATACCTTATCCGCTTACCGTATAGTGAAGTTCACTGTACTAAGTTATAAAATAATAGTAGACTAGCCGGCCTGGCGAATTTCGTATCGCTTGACATTAACAGCTACTAACAGTTCAAATCTTTTAAATCATCGTTTTCCTATTTTCCATGCAACTTTCCTCATTTTTATTTCATAAAAACCTTCTGTTGACAATAACTAACACAACAAAAAACAGCAAATATTGGTCCATCCGTTCAGGCATGATTCGATGACCACTCAAACAGAGATTATTTCTTTTATATACTAGCTGACCCGGCGAACTTAGTATCGCTTGACATTAAGAAACAGTTTATACGGAAACAAGTATTGTATTCGTTCCCATTTTCGTGCAATTTCCCTGGTTTTTCTCTTTATGTGATCCTTCTCCAGGCATAACCAATACTATAAAAAAAAAATTGTCCATCCGTTTGAAAGTCGTGCGATGATCACGTAAAACGTGAATGATAATTAAGCACAGTTTTCTTTCTTTTACAAACATATGTCGTAACTATTTAAGGTTTCATGTTCAGTTCTACAGCTGTTTTATTATTAGTGTAGATATAAAATAACTTTATCAATGATACTATCTTTGTTATTTAATATTTTTCCCATTTAGACTCTCATGGTTTTAAGCACTCAGCTTGCGTTGGCATTATTTTTTAATTAATTTATTTTTTGCAATAAGAATCGTTGTTAGGCATGTCTACTTCAAAGTACATAAAATGTTTTGACTTGGTAACAATAGAACAAAGTAGCGAAGGTCTGCTATCGGCGGAGGCGGCCATGTCGGTCGTTGGGTCATCACGATCAACCTTTCACTTGTCGAAACGCCTGGTTAATATTCTTTTATACAAATCTATAACACTAATCTATTTTGAAAAATAATCGCTTGTCTTGTGTCTATAGGAATAGTTCCTGGGTAATTTCCGGGCTTTTTAATGATAAGACTAGCATTTAGATATTTTTGCAAGCGAATTCTGATTTCGGTTGCTTTAATATCACTTCAACTAGAAAGATCCGAATCGACAATACCGATCGATCTGACAATAGGATGAAACATACTTTATAATAAATTAAGTATATTAGAAATTATATTAAAAATAGGTTGCCTAATAAAATCATGGTCAGAATATTTTTATTATTTTCTTTTTTCTGTTTTTTTGCAGATCATATATCAACGTGTTCGCAACAAAACAGTCCATACGTAAATATAGGTATACATTTCCAATCAAGTGGAAGCACCAGTTACATCGATATATCTGGATACCCTGGTAAATGTTGTATACGTTAAGTCAGGATGATATTTTCTTACAATTGCAACGTTTGATAAAAAAAAACTGTCCAGAACTGTTACGGGCAATCCATTTGAATATATTTTCCAATATACTAAATTTATTATTAAATACGTCTCATCTTTTTATCTGCCCAGTGCAGATCGACTTATACTTAGGTTCACTTAGACCACTGGTAGAGTAAAAAGTTCAGTGATTAATGTTTTGCGTTCAACGCCGTTGCTATGCTTGTTAAGTTGTTATCATTATGTTACTCAGCTCACTAAGCAATTGGCATAATGATTTCAAAGGAATCCACTTAATATTCACCTTTTCAAATCAGGGGAGCCATAAGAGGAAAAAAAACTTGTTTTTTATATGCTACATCAGTAAATGATGAATCGCATATTGAACAAATAAAATAAAACCCCGCCAATGAGCGTTTACGACAGCGTCCACAATGCCCCCACATAAAAAGTAGAGTAGGGACAGATTGGGGAATAATAGGTTACAGGAAATAGAAAATAGAAAGCATAAAATGGAAATAAAAATAAGGACGAATTCACATAAAAACTGAAGAAAATCAGCACTTTACTAGCATTGGTAGATCGGGAACGAAAAAGAATGTCATACATTGGTTCTATTCGAATTTCTGAATCATGTTTTTTTTTCATACCAAGGTACAGTCCTAGTCGTGATAGCGTTAAAGCTATCTTCAAACACATTCTACAGCACACTGTTTGAACTATTTATATGTACAGTACATAAAATAAAATTTAAAAAAGTATCTTCACGCCAGAATGTCCGAAGAGGTAGGCAGAGGTATAACCAGTTCACCCTAACAAGCCGAAATACTCTAGGTCTCACGATTTGATAAGTGATAAACCTATCGCTAATCACCGTTACTTTTATTCGAAAATTGGAAAAAACAGTTTTTTTTTGTTATGCAACCCAAGGATCGAACCCGAAACCTCATGAAGTCAAATTCAACTCCGGACCGCTACACCACAGAGAAATAAACATATATATCACCGATACATGTATCACCATATAGGCAGAGGCACAACCAGGGCACCCACGACTAGCCGAATACACTACGTCCCACAATGTGATAGGTGGCAATATAAATTACTAAAATGGATAAATTCAAAGTTTTCTAAATTTAACACTATCCCCGTAACCTTGTCCCCAAAGACTAAAGCTAAAAGGAAGTTATTTTTACTTCTGCTAAACTAACTTTGATCAAATATATTCTAGGTATAATTTGATCATTTGACCATCAAATGTTAAGAATGTAGTTTAGCCTTGACGTAGTAGGCAGCAGTCATACCAACAGCAAACAAGTAATCCAAAAAATATTTAGGGCTTAAAAGTATTCTCATAATCTACCCGTTTAATTTTTTCTGTCAGAATTTTACCAGTTACAACTTTTTACTATAGTATAGTAGTAGTACTTCTTACTACAAAGTTTAGATATGTCAAGAGATAAAGAGATTTTTGAAGTGAAAACTTCATTAGCGGCGTTGCGCACTTTTTTTTGGAATAGATAAAAACTTCTGATCTCGCGTCAGATCGACAGAACGTAAAAACGTCTTTTTCATGCGCGAAAAAGACGGCGCGAGATCTAAGATAAAACGTAGATTCATTGCTGTTTTTGTACCGCTTAGATATTTCCGAAGAGTATAGGATGCGCAATGGATAATACGCCGTAATATACCTACCATTATATTCTCACAGATAGCAGGTACATATAATATCAACAGACATTGCTCTATTTGTTCCATCTTGAAAATAAGTTTTATGTGTAGATGAGCAATGTTCGATGTACAGATAATATGACGACGCTCCTAGCCGTCACGTGGTCTTACTTTTTAATTAAAGCAATTCTGATAATTAAAGCAATTCGTGCAAAATTATTCCCTAACCACTCCAAAATATCAAAAATGCACAATGTTAATATTCAAGTTTTTAATTCTGCCGGCACTCCCGGAGTGCAACCTGTCTTTTTTTATGTGAGAGGTGAGCGATGGTAAGAGACAATAGTGGCTTATAGACACTAGATGTTAAGGTGGGTCGCTGTCCTGAGATTTTGATTGTAAGCCTATTATGCAAATCTGCGGGCTACCCTACGCTATGAATAAAACACGACTGAGTCATGGCGTCAGGAATAGATATGGCGGTGGATCCTTACAATGGCAAGTTGCTAAACAGCACTGTACAACCAGTGGTCTTATTGGTAATGACGTACATTAACCTGTGCTCGCCTTTTACGAACTGGTAGTCAAATGGCCTATTCCACTCAGTTGGCCCAGACCAACACAGGGCAAAATACGTATTGAAAATTAATCAATTTGTTTTCTGTCGTGGACTGTACCTTTATAAGTTTTAACTTTATGGATGTCGTATTTTCCTATCGTGTAATTAAACTCGTACTTTCATTATGTCGCAAGATTATTTATTTTAAAGCAAGATGTATGGACCAAATGGTGTAATTTATTTTTTTCTTTCTGTATTGGTAATGTACTATTTGCTTTTATCTTTTATTTATTTTTAGAAAAAGGTTTTAAGTATAATCTACACTTTTCGTAGTCGGCACCTGGTGGAATTCCATTGTATCTTTTTAAACACACTTTTATAAAATAAACTTGTGTAAAAGTACAAGGATGTTTTTCGAAAAAATCTGTGTGGTTTTTACTTATGTCTAATAAGTTATATATAAATTAATGTTTCCTAAATAGGAAATTGTATACACGGTTAGCGGGCCATTACACAATAGTTTTTGCAATCTGTTTTAATATAAACATTTAATTGTGAGATGGAAAACCTAGCGAGTAAGGCAGTGACTGAACCTATTTATTATGGTTTTTATTAAGGTTACTTTTTTTTAAAACCGTTTCTTTAACAAATGAAAGTTTATCATGATTATATTTTCATTAATCGAGTATGTATTTGCACGCGCACGCTGCGAATAAACACTTTATGATGATATTTTGTAAAAAAAAAATTGTTTAAAAACTAAGTTCTTCCTTAATTCAAAGGGTTTCTGATATTGCCCACATTTTTTTTGTAAAACTAGTGAAATTAATTCTTTATAGAGATGGGAACGTCGAAAATTAAGATTATTTCTATTGAGCAAAATTTATTTCATAATATTTAGGTTTTCATACTTATTTAAAAAAACGGAACTATTAGTACACGTACAGAGTTACTGTTAATTGCCTGTTCCCAAAGGTTTAGTTTTAGAGGACGTATAACGCCTTAACTGATTTTTTTGTGTTTTTAAGTGTTGTTGTCAATTTTATCAGTCATTAAATGACTGACGAATAACCAAAAATGATTGACATTCAAATATGCAGTAGTATGCACTTATTTTGTTTACCTCCATAGTGACTGACAGCAAACCTAACGTGTAATTGCCCGTTAAGTTCAAATGATAATAACACTGTCAGAATTCGCTAACTCTATTATGGAATGAAGTGCATAGTTTACATAATGCTTAGGAACTTGTTTAAAATGCATTAAACGTAGACTTATGTATGCGACTCAGCTAAGACATGTCAATCTCCAATGTCAATGTCAAAATCATACTGCTTCCGTAGTCCGATAAATCCTTATATGTATTTTGAAAGTCGTTCGTATCTGTCATTGGCAAGAAAGTACTGATATTGACTGTTGCCCGTTTCCTACACGCAAGTAATGTGTAGTTTTGCTTAGTAAAAAGTCTAGCTGCGGCCGCTCGTTGTT
>NJDC01002593.1:137238-176930 GCA_002245475.1 Calephelis virginiensis
CCTCAAATTTTTTACTTAATTCACATTAAAATAACAGAATAAAGTCTGGTGGGTCAGCTTAAAAAAACCGCATCAAAATCCATTGAGTAGTTTTAAAGATCTAAGTATACATAAGGACAGAAAGAGGAAAGCAACTATGTTTTATACTATCTACTGATTTTTTTAAGGATTGTATTTTTTATCAATACTAATGCAAGAGATAACCATCTTCACTGGTTTGGTTATATAACTCGAAAGCCGAAGGAGTTCTTAGGCAGAAATGCTTCGATCTCAAGGACTTTGAAACGACTTAAGAGACACTGGTCTGACGTCGTTAAGATGGACATGCAAAACTGTAACCTGTCACTACTGAATGCTAGAGGTCAAGCTAAGTGGATTAATGGAATTAAGAGAAGGTTGGTTTTAAACTAGATTGACGACAGGACAAGCAGACGATATTGACGACATTTTTCCTAAGTACTTGCGTCATACAATTTTGATATCTATATATAATATAAGTAATGTTAGTTACACTATTTAGAACGTCTGAACCGATTAGGCTTAAAATCGGTGGGGAAGTAGCTTAGAACCGCAAGAAGAAGTATTTTTATCCTGTTTGATTGTGAGGAAACTGGGAAAAACAACATTTTAATTTTTCCCATACAAACTTAACAGGTTGAACGTAGTTCACGGGAACAGCTAGTAGGTATATAAAATTGAAATTGCCTAATATTATTGTTTTACAGGCGACACTTTTACTCCAACGGAAATGTTACCGATCGCAAAGAAATTACTGGCCAAAGGTAAAAAATTCATTTGAATTTAATCAAATTTCAAATTCACATCAGTAGGGTTGCTACTGAATCTCGATTTCATACAAATTAGAAATTGGAATCGAATTTGTGTCAATTTGTCCTAATTTGTGTAATAAGTAGCGAATTATTAATATTTAATAAATAATTAGCAATGGTACAGCTATCGGATTTGACATTGTTTTTGGAATTAATTTTAAAGAATAATTCGCTAGTGCTGTGTTCAAGAATAGAAAATGACACAAATCCGATTCCAATTTGTATGAAATTGAGGTTCATGATTACCATTTACCCAATAGATTACCACTACAGCAATAAATTATATTAGTATACTAGCTGTTGCCTGCGTCCTCGCCCGCGTTTTCGCAAGAACCCTTTGTACGATCAGACTCAAAATTAGCCTTTATGTTAATCCAGGTCACAATCTATCTGCGTTCCAAATTTCAGACAAATCCGTTTAGACGTTTAAACTGTACATAAAGGACAAAAATGTATAGAGCCAGAAAAAAATATTCTTAGTACAAATTTTTACAAAGTAAAATGGCCGGCCGGCAAAACACCACTTTTTTTGGCTGACTTCAAAAAAAGCGAGTGGTTAGGTATATGTTCGACTCCTATATTTGTATGTGTGTTATTCAAGTTCTCCTAGCTAACATATTTTAAAATTTGTTTCTTTTTATTTGAAACAGCGAACTTCCGAAGTGGTCTCATTGTTATCAAGTCTAGATCTGATAAAGGAATTCTAAGAGCTAAATTAAAATGTTTTACTTTTAGGAAGTTTAATAACTTGAAACTGAAATGTAATCATTTCAAATGAATAATGTACTTACGAATTAAATATTAAAAATAAAAATATTTTTTTAAAAGCTACAAAAACAAATAATCACCTACTGAACAAATACAAAGCAAGCTTTTTTTTTATTTTTTCTTCAAAAACATTTCATATAATACACACAATTGCAAAACACTTTTAAGCCTGTTGAAAACTGGGTATTTCAGATGATATTCGGCTTAAGCGGTAAAATAATAAAATATTTGTATTTTTTCCAGTGGAAGATCCGGGAAGTGCGTAAATATTTAACTGGCTGTATTAAAAAAGATGTTGAAGAAAATAGGTTAAATGTTGTTTTTATTTCAGAAGGAAAAGGCATTGTTACTCGTTCTAAAAGTGCGGAAGATTTAGCGGATAGGTTGTTTGAAGCTTTCTGTATGTGTTTTTTTTTATTTCAATATTTACTTCAAATTTTATTTACTAAATACAGCTTTACTTTTCGTTTATCGCCTCTGTAGTCTAACGGTTCAATCGTCGGACTTGACTGCGTGAGGTCCCGGGTTCGATTCCCGGGTCGGGCAACAAAAAGAAAATTGAGATTTTCTTATACAAAAAAAAAACGTTGCTCGGAAATGGATATGTGTCCGGTTGGCGATAGGCTTGCCACCTATCACATTGTGGGACTTAGTGTTTTCGGCTAGTCGTAAGTTCCCTGGTTGTGCCTCAGCCAACCTTTTCGGGGATATGGGTGTGAAGATACATACTTACTTACTTACTTTTTGTTTAATGTATAATTTAACTATATTGACTTTAGCCGTCTTAATAATAAAGCGGAGTGAAATACAGCAAGGTTCAACCTGGTATTATAGTATTTATTACAATATAATACAGACTATATTATCAACTAAATTTTAATCCCCCTTTATGACAATGTGATACAGATTAGGTATAGTATCAACTTAATTTTAATCCCACCTTAGTCCACGTTTATTAATAAGATGATAAAAGTTTAGCCTTAAAATTTGTATGTATGACAGTGGATTATTACTTCTTATTTCTAGCATTGTCACCACCTTACCACTAATAAACAAAAAATGATTTTTCAGTCTTCACGAAGAAGCGAATCGTTACATTAGAAGGTATTTAACTTTACTTTAAGGTAGAACCCCTATTTCTAGACGGCTGTCGTCCCTTCCAACAAAGCTAACCTTAAGATGGAAAGTTTTATTAAAGTCCTTATTAATGGGCTATAATCAATTAATATCTATATAATCTGAGCAAAGCCGCGGGGAACAACTAGTAAAATTATAAATAAGTAAATGTATTTACTATATATGTTTGCTTTTTGTTTGTCCTTCTTGAACGTCTTAACACAAGGACATTATGGCCAACACAAGGTTGTATGTCACAACAAAATTTATCATATGATAGTTGGATGACAGTGGAGTATGATATAGGCTACTTTTTATCCCTATAACTAAAAGGGTTCACCCGGGAGACTGAATTGCCTTGACTCGTGGCCACAGACAATATCTATATATTAACACATGATGCCAAAACTTTGGACCCCTTTTTACGAAAATTGCGCGGACGCAGGAGCATAAAATTTGGCACACTTATAGTTTATGTGTAGGAGAAGTGCAGAAAGCTAATAGTTTTCAATAATAATACTTAGAAAGTACATTAAATCAATAAATAAAACATTACCCACACTACCATGCATTTGAAACACACAAACAAATAAATCGATGATAACGATAAAAGATCACAGATGACGCACTAAAAAGTTTGCAAACAAAGTATTTGGTCTAGAAAAATGAAGATGGCGTTCTTATCAACAAGATAATAAAATTTTGTTACGGCCGAATTTCGACCAAGGACGGGCGAACACTAGTTTCGATTAAATCTACAGTCCGGACAGATACAAACCAATGTTTGAAATCCGTATTTATATCCGTCTAGAGCGTATTTTATAATACTTAACTAAAGATGTAGATAATATTTTTAATATATTCCTATGAAGTAGCTTTAATAGAAAAGCGACGCTTTATCAATTCATGCCATAATCCCTTTAATATATTATATTAATAATACCACCATTTTACATTACAAACTATCATTTCAATTAAAACCTTAGAGAACTTGGCTCACAAATTATTTATAATATTATTTCAGATTTTGATATATCTGCACTTGACGCGCTTCAGGCATTAGCTCTAAGCGGAGAAGGTAAAAACAGTATTCTTTTAACTTATTAATAAAATTGTCGCTTCTGTGGCCTAGCGGTCCTTGCCCGACCCGGATTCGATCCCCGGGTCGGGCAATAAAAAAATTAGAAAATGTATGTATTCAATTTTCCAAAAAAGATAACGTTTCCAGGGATTAAATACTTGCCTGGCTATAGGCTTGCCATCTATCACATTGTGGATCTTAGTCTCTTCGGCTAGTAGTGGGTGCTCTGGTTGTACTTTTAGATACCTACTTTTATATTACATATTAGTTATATACTCGTATATTAGTTAAAAATAGTACGGGATTTTTTTCAAATTGAGTAGAAGTGGCATTAAATTAAATTATTACTTAAGTATACGCCTAAATACACTGACCAACCGCGAGGCTCGGGCTCGGGCTCGATTCCCGACGGGGGCAGGCATTTGTGTGATGAACATTTAGGTGTCTGCATTTCCGGGTCTGGGTGTTTATTAAATATATTCTGGTATCTATTTATGTATTTTTGTGTATTAGTATCGTTGACTAACACCCATAATACAAGCATAAAATTTGCTTACTTTAGGGTTAGATTCAATTTGTGTAAGTTGTCTGGAAATGCTTCTGTTTCTCCGTTATTTTTTTATTATTTTTTACAGAAATAAACAAATTTAAAGTTGAAATATCGACGGCGTCGCCAAAAGTTATGGATTTAAATGGTATAATATTGTTTTATATTAATTTTAGAATAAAAAGTCTTGGATTTCATGAGATGGATAAAAATAAAAATTTTTGGTTTGTATATTTGTGTGGAATGATTTAAATTAAAATGACAATGATCTAAATTAATCCAGTCCAAAAAAGGATCCCTGCCTGAACGGATGGACCAAGTTTGGTCATCCTTTTTTTGTTGTTTTAGTGACTACCAGAAAAATGTTTTCATAAAGAGAAAACCGGGAAAATTTTAAAAAAGAAAACCATACTTTCAAATTTTCCAAACACACTACTAGTAACTGTTAATATATAAAAATACAAAGTTCGGCTAGTAATTAACAATTTATGTGCCTTAAAAATAAAAAAAACTCAAAAATAATGCATTATTAAAATGTTATATCTCGAAAACCAATAGCCGGATCATGATTGAAGTTGTATGGGACCACCTCTCTATAGGCCTAGTAATCGTGTCCGTAACTACAACAAAAACGTTACAAAAAATACAACACTCGGATATTATTTCAAAGTCTACGAAAAAGGCGTGTTTGTATGAAAAGGGTTATGAATATGAAGGAAGGTGAGGTCTGGCACTCGATACTCTCTGCCTACCCCGTAAGGGACGTGTCGTGAAGATACGTGTGTATGTATGTAACAAATATGTTACAAAAAATACTGACGCTTTGATAATCTCCTCCTTTTAGGGATCGGTTGAAAGGATATTACTTAATTGTGTTTTAGTTATAATTTAGTGTAGGTAGTGGTTGATTAATTAACAATTTAAAAATGCATTTTAGGACAGTTTGTTGTAATGAAGAACCATACAAAGAAAAGTATATATAAACGTAAGTTCCTGTTTATATTTAAATTAGCTGCCTGTTCCGGCTTCGCTCGGATGCTGATTTTTTTTATCATTAATTTAGATATAAGCTACCCTATCTTTTAACTTGGATCAAACTGCACACGGTGTGCAAATTTGATTTAAATCGGTTAAGTAGTTTAGAAGTCCATCGCGGACAAACAACGTGTCACGTAATTTATATATTATATTGTTAACATAAAATATTACAACTAACAAAAAGTTTGCAAAAATCTTGGTTATTGGTAGTAATTCTACTAATAATTCACTAAACTTATTTAAAGTATATGCTATCTTTTTCAAATGAAACAAAAATGAAAGAGATGAAACATCTTAGACATGTCAAATTAGTCAAAATATAACATGTACGTTTTCAATCAACTTATTCCGAAATATAAATATCAGTAGAAAAGTTGGTACTAATAAATCTGACAGCACTAAACGTGTTTTGTCTCTGTTTATCAAAAGCATTGAAAGAAGAAAGCGATAATTTAAAATTAGTTTACTAAATGCTCTGAACAATTACTACCATTAACTAAATTACGCCAGCAGCTTATAGTTCGTGTGTTAATTAACACTTTACATTTTACCTCCATTTAAAATACCTTCGCTTCAATTTGATTCATTATGATAAAATTGATTAGCTTTGAGTTGGATTACTACAAAAAAAATTAAACACTTGTTAAAGAAATGTTTTATTAAACACTAACTCAACTTGGATTCTCCATCAAAACCATCCAGTAATGGTTGGAATGGTTGGAGTCTCAATCAATAACGACCAATAAATATGGAATTTGCATATTTGTTAAAAGCACTGTAACTTTTTCGCAAACAAAATGTAGAGAAAGAAATAATTAATATTAATAATTAGTGTTGTCAAAATTATTTTACTCAACTAGATGTTAGAGGCTTTTTTAATTATTATTTAGTCTAAGATCCGAAGTCAGGTCGACCTACACCAAGCTGATAGGATGAAACTGGTTTTTTTTAAATATTTTTTATTAATTAATTGGTGCAATATTAATATCTTATCCCGACCTAAAGTAGAAATAAGACGAAGTTGCAGAAGTAGGGTTGCCTTTTGTTTATCTGTATTGCCATGTATAAACAGATAATTGTCGATGCTAGTTACTTTGCAGTATCGGATAATAGGAAAAAAAATAAAAAATAAACCTTACTTCGGATCTTTGACTATATACATTTTAATATTATATTTACCATAAATCTCGATGGTACGATTATAGGTAATATTTTGAAAGTACTATAAAATGAATTATTTTACTAGATTTAAATAATTGTTTCAGT
Source organism: Calephelis virginiensis (assembly GCA_002245475.1). Lineage (NCBI taxonomy): Eukaryota > Metazoa > Arthropoda > Insecta > Lepidoptera > Riodinidae > Calephelis > Calephelis virginiensis. The sequence continues at coordinate 143,885 of NJDC01002593.1, forward strand.
GGTTACAAAGAATGTTAACTTGAACTCAAATCGTCGTGGTATGTATAAAATATATTTTACCAAAACATTGTCAATGTAATAGTTAGGCTATATTATAAATTCTAATAGTAGTTAACAGTTAGGTTATAAATTATAATACACATACACACACGTACACACGAGTCACGTCAAACCCCTGATGGGGTAGGCAAAGAGTATTGAGTGCCAAACCTCACGATCCTGACAAACCTGTCTAGCTTCCTTTACATTCATTAGGTACCCTTTTCATTTAAACACGCCGGTTTCGGAGACTCTTGACACCACCCTCAGATAATATCCAAGTGATCTGATCGTGAAATGTCAACCTAAGTCTCCCCGGGTACCTATATTCATCCACGTTCGCATTGTATATCTGCTTTGTAGTAGTAGTAGGTAAGAATAATGATTAAATAATAAAGATTAAATAGGAATAAAGAAAGCAAGCAATGAGCCTCCCATTTTGAGTGTTTTTATTCAATATTTTTTTGATTATTATCATTCCATTTGGGTTCGCATAAAAAATCGGTAAATCTAGAAACAGTGTATGTATTGTGTATGTATATTTTTCTCTATCCATGTAGGTATTTCTGTGCATTAGAGAATTAAATAAATAAATAAAATTAATTTCGAATTCCTTCTTTTTCACTCTTTTAATAACAAAACGGATTATCCCTTTTATTAACAACAAAAGTTATTAATAAAAAATAACTTCCTTGTTTTCCTTATGATTCCATCATCAGATTCAAACTTGGTGACTATTGAAGCACCTTGAAAGTATACTCTTTTAAACAAACGAATTTTTAATACCGTTAAGAAATGACGAAAAAATGGTTATCATACACAGTTATAAAAAAAATTGGAGTAAAAAATATATCCTCTTCTTTTTTTCCACGTTGGTTAAAAAGTCTATGTACTTTTTAACCAACGTGGAAAAAAAGAAGAGTTGTTGTCAAATTTTGTAATAGTCTTTTTAGTAGTATATCAAACTCGAGCAAACTGGATAGTAAAAGGATTTCTTTTCATATAAACGCGGAATTCTTCGAAACGTCTAAATATTGCTTGTGAAATATCTCCTAACAAAAATATTTACTGTGAAATATTTTAAAGTAAATCCTCTCGCAAAGAAGTTGAAGGAAAAGAGGCGTTTAGTGGTAAGCAAACGACGTGGCAGCCGCGACGACTTGCGACGCAAACAAATGGAAATGGAAAGCAGTTCTAAAAAGAAGAAAAGGGAATTAAACTCGACCCGAGATATTGAGCGGAAAAAATTTAAAAAGCTTATGATAAATCCTTCTCGAAGAAAATTAGACGGAGATGCACGAAATGGTATTAAATTTCCTATTTTCTGAAAATTGTGTCATAATATTTTGATGCCTATTTATGTGAACTACGAGATACCTTTCGTCCAAAGCCATAGGAACTAACTTTATGAAATTGGAGAGAAAACATATATAGAGATTTCCGTTTTTTTATGATATTGGAAGGCAAACAAGCAGACGGATTTCCTAATGGTAAGAAATTCACAACGCCTATAGACAGCAAAGGTGGTAATGCTGCGTTGCCAATCTGAGGCCGGGATGTTAGGCTTCGAGAAAAATGAGTTTACCGGCTACCTTACCCTCCGAACCGGAACACGTAATGTCGTTACGTCGCCAGGAATAGGTAAGGCGGTGGTACCAATCCGGGTGAGTCGCTGCGAAACTCTACCACCTAGTCAGATGTGTTAGTGACGGTAAGCCTATGCTCGCCTTTTACGAGCTGCCTGGCAGGAAGGCAGATGGTCTATTCTGCAAAGAAGCCCGGACCAACACGGGGAAAGATTCCTGTTTCTGAATAGGAAAAAATAGTAACAGCTGTTTGGAACCAAAGTCACCTTAGTCATAAATATAAACTTTTTATATCACCTCTTTGGTCTAGAGGTCAAGCGTTGCCATTGACTAAATGAAGTCTCGTGTTCGATTCCTTGGTAGGGCAACATAAAATGTGTTTTTTTTTTCAATTTTCATATTAAAATAACGTTGCCTACGAATGCATAAGTACCCACTTGACGATAGGTTGAACACTGTCACATTGTGGGACTAAAGTACCCTCGACTAATCGTTGGTTTGTTAGTAGCAGCTCTGCCTAATTCTACTGGAATATGGGATAATGTGTGACAAAGTAGGTTAAGTGTTTAACTAAACTAGTGTTGTGTTTAAATAAACTATGACATTACTAAACAAACTTTCATGATTTTTAATGTAGATACATATATAAATTTAAGGTTTAGGCATTATTTGATAAAACAAATTATCTTACTCATGGTTTAAAAACATCTTTAAAACGTACCTGCAACAAAAACAGTTTATAAATTAATATTATATGAACTCTGATGGAAATCGCCTATGTGGTCTAGGTCCAGGTCTAGGCCTTGAATTATTGAGGTCCCGGGAATGACACCCGGTCTGGCAACAGAAAGAAAATTAAGATTTTAAACTTAAATCGTCGCGAATTAATAACATTTTTAATTATTTATACGGGATATATAACCTAAATTGGCGTTAAGTCCTCGACCAACGACCAACTTGATCACAATTCAAATTATAAATTCCATCACATTCTGTTTACTCATGTAATTGTAATTTACAAACAGAAACATTAGCAATATTGTTATCTTAGTAGATTTCTAGATATTCTACAAAAAGGTAGGTATCTATTTTATTCCTAAATTTTAAGAGTAGACTAAAAACAAATTAAATTTCTCAACAAAATCTTCATGAATATTCATTATGAATGTTTTTTTTGCAACTAGTGTCTCCTCTGTGGTCTAGCGGGTTCTATCCTAAACACGTTTTTTAAATTTTCTAATGAAAACTAACGTTGCTTAGGACTTGATATGTGCTTAGTTGGCGATAGGCTTCCCACTGATCATATTAAGCGACTTAGTGCCTTCGGCTAGTCCTGCTGGGTGCCCTGGTAGTACTTCTGCCTACATCATCAAGGATACTGGCGTAAAGATACTGTATAGATTTTTTCAGTACAACTAGTTTATACCATGTATATATCCCAAATTACGAGTATCTATTTAGATATTTGAATAACTATCGGCCCGCCCCGGCTTCGAACGGTTATGAAATATACATATAAACCTTCCTCTTCAATCACTTTATCTATTAAAAGAACGCATCAAATAAAGATTTAAGCATACAAAGGGACATAGGAACAGAGAATGCGACTTTGTTTTAAACTAGGTAGTGATTACCTGATAAAAAAATAACGTTACGTTGATTTCGTTATGCTAACAAAATTAACAGTGGATGCTTTTCCGAAACCAGCTGCTAGGCTTTTAAGTGGAACATGATTTTAAACTGGAGGCTGGGTGTATTACTATTTTGGACGTCATGGCTCATATACTAACTGACAACCATTTTATAAAGAGAATATACGAAATACAAAATAAAATGAAGTTAAAGCATATATCAATATTAATAGCTTTTCGAGATTCACTGTTCAAAAGCTAACTACAGGACACTATTAGGGCAGTATTTTGTCTTCATACAGAAGGGTAAAAACGTGTTTATACCTACGCGTCTCTCGTTCGGTATGCACTTGGTATACCAGCATTAGAGGTTGCGCCACATGGTCGGTGGCGTTAGGCGTATAAGCTAGCCCCTCGATCAACGTGGCAGTCAACAGACGATATATAAGCGTATAAGCTCTGTATAAGCGTGCCAAATATTTAAATCATGATGTTTAGTTTATTTGTATGAACTTTGAATTGTTTATAATCAACATTGTTTTTTATTCACCAGGACACTCATCTCCAAATGATGTAAACCCTGATTTACCACTCAATGAAACCAGAAACTCAAAATGTCGTTGGAGATACGAATGCAAAAACCCAACTGATATTGACACGTGTCGGTTAAACATATTCTGCGCTAACAACACAGGTCCTTCGACACCGATCGATGGTAAATATTTTGGTAAAAGATAGAAAAATATTTTTTTTAAGCTTGGGTACAAATGAGTCGGTTTTCCTGGTAAAAAGATTGTCTTTGTGGTCTAGCGGGCCAGTTGTTGGACTTGACTGTATGAGGTTTCGGATGCGATTCCCGGGTCGGGCAAGAAAAAGAAAAAGTTGTTTTTTTTTTATTTTTAATAAAAAAAAATGTTGCTCGGGATTGCATATGTGCCCGGTTGGCGATGAGCTTGTCACCTATCACATTGTAGGACGTGCCTTGGTTGTGCCTCTGCCTACCTCTTCGGGGATATCGGCGTGGAGATACTATTGTCTATTGGCACGAGAGATGATACTTATCTACTGCCAACCTAAAACTGGGATAGTATAATCTTCTTGCGGAAAGTATTACCTTTCCATAATGTAAGCTTAAGACAAAGGGACATTCTTGAATACCTAGATTTTTTTTATGTGACAGGTCAGCAAACAAGCATATGGCTCTCCTGATGGTAAGACATAACCGTGGTCTATAGACACCAAAGATGTTACAGGTGCGTCGCTCTCTTGTGGCCCGGTTATTAGGCCTATCGTGCATATCAGAATGTATGATGCTAGGAGAGGATATTATCAATGTGCATATCTCTTGTGTATATTTATCAGTTTCTTTACTCTACAAATCAGAACACAACAATAACAAGCACTAAAGCTTTGGCTTTAATTAAAGTTTTTTTTCTTTGACTTACAGCTAGATCCTAATAAGAGCTAACTATTGAATATTTTACGTTGCTTCTTCTAAATACATTTGAAAATGTGGGAATTCATTTCAGAAATCGGCATAAAACCTGGTGAATATGGAAACTCCGCAGTAATTAGGCAGTTTCGTAAAATGTGTAAGTTTCTCTCATCTTTTGTTTAAACAAAACTATACACAGATAAGAGATTCGGCAGTTTTAGTTGTTACGATATACGTGAAGAAGAACTAGATTAGCATTAAGATAGCTATAATTATTATCAATCACTAGCCGACCTGGCGAACTTTTTATCGGTTGGCATTAACACCTACGAACAGTTTATATCGATAAAATTTAATTGTGGTTTTTTCCACTTTTCCTGTAATTTTCCTGGTTTTTTTCTTCATATTATCCTTCTCCTGACAATACCCAGTGCAACAAAAAAGCGGTTTTCTGTAAAGCTGTTTACTGACGATAGTTGAACGTGACAACGTCATTATAACGGAGGCCGATTGTGCCTCTTTGTCGCTCGTTCCGCGCTCTCGCTTGCACTTCAAGCCAAATGGCACGCTTCAGAGAGAGGTAACGCCGCATGAGTCATGTTTTTAGTGCGTGCAGCCGGCTCCATCGAATTATAAGACGTTGTCACGTCAAAAAGAAAAATCCAAATTGGTCCATTCGTTCAAACGTGACATGACCAGCCCATTGGGGATTCATTTCATTATACAGAGTAACCGACGCAGCTTCTTGTATCGCTTGACATTAAAAGATATTTTCTAACAATATAGATTTAAGAATTTATCCCATTTTCATTTTAATTTTTCTGGTTTTCCTCGTCATAAGAACTTTGTCCTGACAATAACCAACACAAAATATTTAGCAAAATTGGTCATCCCGTTCAGGTACGATGCGATGACCTCGCTAAATGGGGATTCATTTTTATATATAAAGATATAGATAAAAATAAGATTTTTTGTATAATGATAGATAATAAATAATTAATTGGTGCTTATAAATACATAGTTAGTATTACATAGTACTGTAGGTACCAGGAGTGATCTAGTTTGACATTCCACGATCTAATTGATCAGGTTTTGTCAAAGTAGTGTCAAGAGTCTCCGAGGCCGGTTTTTGTTTGAAAAGATTGATGAACATGAAGGAATCTAGGCAGGTCTGGAAGGATCATGACATTTGGCACTCGATACTCTCTGTACATCTCGTAATAGTTAATAGATATCATTCATGTCACCAGGTTGTTGCTATTGTGGTTAGTAGTTGTGCAAGTTTCCCAGCTTCCAGAATAATACAAGTTTCAAACCACGATGTGGAACATAAAAATTATGAGAAATGGCACTTTAACTAACGCAAAAGATAAAAGTTGTAGGACCAAGTAGATAGTAGTCAAACGAAGCCAGAAATCTACATTAATATATTATTTCACAAATTATACGGATCGTCACATCCTTACACCCAAAAATCTTACTAATATTAATATTGTAAATGCGAAAGTTTGTATGTTTGGTTGTCACGCAAAAACTGCTTAACCGCTTTTCATGAAATTTAGCACACATTGGCTTAACTAACTTTGGTTAGGTAACTTAGATTACAACCCAGGACAGTTTTTATCCCGAAAAAAAAAGTATGTGTGTACTTATGTACACGCGTTAGAAGTTATACTTCTTCGGCGTAATAAGATAAACATCTTTTTAAAAACTAAAATGTTATTTATAGCTAACTTCATAGCTAACTTCATCATGTCGGTTTTTCGTGACGGTGTGCGCGCGCATCTTAAAAATTTACCCTCATCATTTTTTCCTAACGCGCCAAAAGAAGTATAACTTCAAAAATTTTTCGTGGGTAAGTTAACCACGCAGGCAACGCCGCAGGCAATGACTAGTGTTTTACAATTCAATAAACTAAATTATTTCAATGCAGTGGGTATAAGTGTCATCGATGAAGAAGTAGAAAAAATACGTAAGCACATTTTTTTGCATTAACGTTACTTAGTAATTACAACTTGACTCACGGCCGCTATCAGAGACGTCAATTTTTTTTAATTTACTTTTATGATACTGGAAGGCAAACAAGCAGACGGATTTCTTGATGGTAAGAAATTCACACCACCTAAAGACACCAAAGGTGGTATTGGTGTTCGCCAAACTGAGGCCAGGATGTTAGGCCTCGCCCAAAAGTAAGTTTACCGGCTACCTTATCATCCAAACCGGGATACGTAAAAGGTAAGGCGGCAAGAATAGGTAAGTGCTATTAATCCGGCCGAGTCGCTGCGAAACTCTATCACTCAGTCAGATATCACGGTGTTAGTGTCGGCAAGCCCGTCTCGCCTTTAACGAACTGCCTGGCAGGAAGGCAGATAGTCTATTCTGCAACGAACCCCTGACTAACACGGGGAAAATTATTTTTTAATTAATCTTTACTATCTTTTAATAAGTCATTAAGTCGATTTTTTTTATATTAAACTTGCTGACCCAGCTAACTTCGTATCGCTTGACATTAATGCTTCGACAGCAGCGCAGTGTGTCGGATCCGATATGAAACATTCCAAAATCAACAACTAATTATTAATACAAAAAATAATTAAAACAACATTTTCCAGGAGACCAAATTGTGAATCTAAACCATTCTTGAATTCCCTTGAACACACACAAAAAGTTTCATCAACATCGGTCCAGTCGACTAGAAGGAGTTCAGTGACAAGGACACGAACACAAGAATTATATATATACATATAAATAAAGATAGTGACTTATTCTTTTCTTAGTGCGGTTGTCAGAGAGATTTTTTTAAAAAATAAAGAAAAAAAAGATTGCATGCCACTTCGCGAAATAGGCAGATTTCTTTTAGACTTTGTTATCGGTCTCTATAAATATCTGTTTACAAATCACTTGTATTAAATCTATTAACTATATTAAAATTATGTTTTAAGTGGAAGCCAGATACTTGTATTTGAAGCCTGAGAATTTCAGTAAGTACGATATAATTACAATAATCCTACTAATATTATTAATGCGAAATTTTATAAGGATGTGTCTATGTTTGTTACTCTTTCACGTGTGAAAACGCGGGCGAAGACGTAGGTTACAGCTAGTATTGAAATAAATTTATTTCAAAAGTAAGCTGTTACTGAGGGCCTGGTACCCCTTTTTTTTCCCATACTCCCGATATAGTGAAACCCAGTAAAGACTACCAGGACATCATAAATTGCGGAAGGCTTTTTATAGTGGTATAGGCAGTATCGCCATTCTGGTTACAATAGGGATACTTTTGAATCTCGATATCAAGCGATTTTGAAATTCGTAAATCGTATAAGTAATTTTAGTTACTTTAGAACACAGTACTAGCGGATTATTAATATTAAGTTACAAATAAATTCAACGAATCCGATAAAATAATTTATTGTTTACTATTAACTAAATGTTAAAAAAGTACTAGTGTTGTGTTCAAATTTATACATACTCTACTATTCCAATTTCCAATAGTTCATAAGTCAAGGCTCAAGAGTGACTCTTCTGGTCTGGTATGTTTATACGTATAATATAAAATTATGAACTCCAAAAAGTAATTAAGATACAGTGCTCAAAAGTCTCTTATTTCTGAGGCCCTAGTCATTCCTTCTGCTCTTTTTTCTGTTTTCTTGTTATTGTAAAACCCGATAAAAACTACCAAGACAATAGAAACTGCAGGAGACTTTTTGGAGTGAAAGAGTGGAGGTAGGCAGTGCTCGTGCGTATTGTCGTGATTTTTTTTAAATATGACAATGTGCAAAATAGTGTTTTCTCAAGTAGTTCCTCCTTTTCTTTTTTTCCTGTTTTCCTGTTACGATCATACCCATTAAAAACTACCAGGACATCAGTGATCCACTATAACAATACTAACATTTTTTTTAATATCACTGGACAAGTCACACAAATTGAACCTAATCCCAAAGTAAACAAATTATATGTTTGTGTTATGGGTGTTAGTCAACGATTCTAATACATAGAAATACTTAAATAGATACCAGAATATATTTAATCCTTTGTATGCCGGAACGCGGATCCGCGCAATCCAGTTATACTGCAGCGTTAAAGTCGCGGCATACCAGAGGTTAATAAACACCCAGATCCGGAAATGCAGACATCTAAATATTCATCACACAAATGCCTGCCCCCGTCGGGAATCGAACCCGAGCCTCGCGGTTGGTCGATGTAATTAGACGTGTACGCTAGCCACTCGACCAACGAGGCGGTCAAAGCAAAGGCGGTTGCGGTTTTTTCTTAATTTTATGTTTGTAATTATTTGCTGTGAATACCGTTTATGGAAATAAAGTATCTCCATTCCCGTATCCCCGAATAGGTAGACAGTGGTGTTACCCAGGGGAACCCAGGGCACCCACGAATAGTCGACGACACTTAGTCCCACAATGTGACAGGTGGCAAACCTATCGCCAACCGGGCACACGTCTATTGTCTAATCCAAATTAAAAATTGAAAAAGTACACTTCCTCTTTCTTGACAGACCCAGGGATCGAACCCGGGAGCTCGTGACGTCAAACCCAACACCGGACCGCTTATAATATGGTCTTAAGTATGAAGTAACTAATTATATTTTTTTGTGATTTGGCCTAAGCCTATTGTACAAGTTCCGTTTTACAAAATGTTTTAAAATTAATTTAATTACTAGCGCTAAGTTTTTAAGCTTCATTATTGTTTTGTAGACATGGAAGACGAAAAGGACAAAATCGATGAAATATCAATTAAATTCAACAAAATTTTGAAGTCGTTTAACATTGGTAAGATACTTAAATAAAACTTAATGTAAGGCTGTGCACACATTGTAGTACCGACAGTTTTGAGAGAAACGATCAACTGGGAGTTTTGGCGCCATCGAGAGAAAAGATGGTCGAAGTTTTTTCATAATTATTGAATTTTATGTTAATATTGAGTGAAATTAGTCAATTTTGGTGGCATTTTGTACAATTTTGTTCAGTGAAAGTGCACAAATGAAATAATCATGAAGAAATTAGCGTATCATATATTTCCTCGTTGCCGCCAAATCTCATTACATGACCTTGTGTAAAAAGGCCACCGCTTTACCAGAGAGCCTTACATGACTTACTGACGACTTATGACTGATGACTAATTATAATTGATATAAAATTTGATGCAAATTTCTACTTGACTAATGGCAAAATACTAACGAGATTGCCAAAACCTAAAGAAAGAAAGAAAGAAGAACGATCAACTGTTTTGTCATTATTGTGCGCGCTGGCTTAAATATGAAACTGACAATCGTTAGTCCAACTTGACGTTGCAGTTTTGGTTGGTATAACCTGGTATTACATATTTTTAATAATATATCTATGAGACATTTTGTTCTAAGTTTGCGCGTCTTCATATGTATTGCAACGCCAGAATGTAACTTAAAAATATCGTGACTACAATATGCATTTATCTTAAGTACCCTCTGTCACACTTTATACCTAATAGTCTGCAGACAGTCAGCTATGAATTCGGATAATTAACATCGTGAGTTAGTTAGTTATTTTTTATTAGTTGAAAATAATATAAGCGTAATTGGCATTAGAAAAAAAAACAATATAAAAACAACAAAAAAACAAACAAATTGCATATTTGAATTAGAACGTTTTACTAAAATTTGCGCCAAACCACCATGACATTTCAAACGTACTTTAGTGAGGGGCAACCGTTCTAGTGATGCGCGTAATGCATAGTTGAATAACAATCTTTGCAAATTCCGTTTAATCGTAAAAGATCATTTTGACTATTTTGTTATTGTTTGTTTAGTGATAAATAGGAACTGTCTTATGAAAAGGTCTTATATTAAAAAGGATCTCAAAGTCAAAGTCTTACATTGATATTTATGATTGTGAGAAGAACATAGTTGTGGGTTCTCAATTTTTTTTTTGTTTTTTTCCATTTCCATGTAAGCATCTGACATCTAAATTAGGCTAATGAAAACCTGAATTAAACAACACTAATGTAGATAGACAATAGTATAGATAGCAAGATAGATTTTTTTATGTAATAAAAAATCGAACAAGCACACGGCTCTCCTGATAGTACCTAAGAGATGACCGTGGCCTATATACACCATGCACATTGTAGGTGCGTCGATGTCTTATGGCTGTGCTATTGCGCCAATATTGCAAGTCCACCCGCTACCCTACCCTCTGGACCGGAACATGGCCATGTTACTATGGCGCCAGGATTAATTAACAGAAAAATAGTTGCAGCACGGCATTCTACTGTCATTGGTCTGGTTAATAATGACCTTTAACATTTGCTTGCCTCTTAAAGCTGACAGGAAGGCAGATGATCTATTCTATACAGGAGGTTTCCAGACCAATTATTATTTCATCATCTTTCATCTTTTCGATCTCCTTGTCTTTCATCACCTGTATAATATAGATTAACTTTTCAGAATCTACAACAGCCATGCCACTAGGTTCGACAGGAACACAAAGTTTGCCTGAATTTACCAGTTACCAGTCGTAACAAGTAATAGTAGGGGAGCCCAAGAGGGGATTTTTGGACTAACTCAGGCGCGTCAGATTAAGGTATGGGAGATACCTAGTACCATTGTTGAACACCTCCATTATGTATCAAATCTCTACATAGAGACGCGCATGTAGGGTTGTCTGTCTAATTTTTTTTTGGCTTGAAAATATACTCGAGCGTGTCAAATTAAAGTACGGCGGGCTTATTACATGCCAATAAGTCTAGGTTTGAATTTTCTGATGATTTGAACAAGACGTACGGGAGTAGGAGGTTCAGAAACTTTCAAAAACCAAGTCCTATGTGTTAATTGTCTATTACAGCAATCTGTCTGATTGACATATTTCTGTCATCGGAGACACATTAGGGATATATATTATTAATATTTGATGAGTTCGGCTATGATCAAGTGACTGAAATTGCTATTTTAGCTTCTAGACACTTAACGCACCGCTAAAAAGAAAAACCTTACATGACCTTTTTTACTCTCCACTATTTAATCGACAAAGTGCAATGGGTCCCAATTACGCTGGAGTTACTACACATTTCGCATCGCGGGCTCCCCTACTATAAGTTTAACTTTACATCGTTTGAATGTACGTCGGTTGTTCCGATTGCCATCGTTTGTAGGTAATGGTAAATTTGATACCGAACATTATGATATTGATATTTAAAAAAAATACTTTGCGGATTTAAATTCAACACCACCTATTAAAATTCATGAAAAACACAATCTAAGATCATCTAGATCTAGATAATATGTTGATAGCAACAATGTTAATCGCCTTTGTGGTGTAGCGTTCCAGCGTCGGACTTGAACTCCACAGGACGAGTTCGATTCACGGGCCCGGCAACAAACATAATATTTGTTTTTTCCAATTTTATAATAAAAAAAGTTGCCAGGGATTAGAAAAAGTGCCCGGTTGGCGATAGTTGCCACCTATCACATTGTGGGACTTAGTGTCTTCGGCTAATCGTGGGTGCCCTGGTTGTGCCTCTACCTCTTCGTGAATATGAAGGTGGAGAGACCGAACAAAGTTAATAAAAACTGATTAAAAATGATAGTCAGATAAGAAATATTCGTTTCAACTCACACTGCTTCTTTAAATTATGCAGTTTTATCTCGTTCGCTTGTTATACAGTGTGGTGTAAACCTTGAAAGCAGACAAAAGAAGTTAGCCTTTTCCCAGCTTCCACTCTCTGTCTGCTAATATTTTTCAACTTTTATATACAAATACTGGAATCATATTTTAGCTACGTATTTTATCTCTTTGTGTTCACTAGAATTTGTTTTTCTTTTCAGGTGGATATAACTATACAACAGAATTAAGTGAAGATAATCTAATTCTTTAAAAAGATTTAAATAGTTTTCTATTTTTATCATTCTTTTCTTTTAAGAAACAGTTTTTATTTTGTATAACAATACATAATTAGATATGGAGATATTCTACATATAATACGTTTTATCTATCGTGGGATTTTTCGGAACCACAGGAATTTTATTAATATGTTTACGGTATTACAAATACACGAAAAAAATATAAATGAAATTAAACGTGCCATTTAACACTACATATATATCTGTATGAGGTTCCGGGTTCGAATCCCGGGTCGGGCAACAAAAGAAAATTGGGTTTTTCCAATTTTCTACTAAAAAAAATTTTGTTCGGGATAGGATATGTGCCCAGTTGGCGATAGGTGACCCTATCACATTGTGGAACTTAGTATCTTCGGCTAGTCGTGGGAGCCCTGGTTGTGCCTCTGCCTACTTCTACGGGGATATGGGCGTGAAAATGCTTTGCTTACACCTGCTATCAGCCAGTCCGTTATCTAATAACATTAAAAAGGGTCAATTGATCATATTTAATTTCGCAACAACAATACTACAATGTAATATTAAAGGTAAAAGGTCACATTTAGGTGTTCAGCTGTATGTCGGACAAGGCCAGCCTTACCAATGTTTGTTTTGCCTATCGAAGCCTATGTTTGAATGACACTTCTTTGTTCCATTTATGTTTAGTCGAACTGACTCATAGATATGATTTGTATATAAATCAAAACCTTTCTTGGTGAGAATTATGTCAGTACCTAACTGGATTATCAGAGTGATAGAGTACATTAGAAATGCGAAAGTTTGTATGTTTGTTTGTTACTCTTTCACGCAAAAACTGCTTAACCGATTTTGATGAAAAATGGCACGCATAAAGATGCTAACTTGAATTAAAACATAAAATAGTTTTTATCCCGGAAAAGGGTTTCTGTGAGACCATTAACCACGTGGGCAATGTCGCATTCAACAGCTGGTTTTTAACAAAAACAACTAGCATACATAGTAGTGGACAACCTAATGGAAAATACTCTCCACTGATGCAGATGTTTATGAGAGCCGTTACCTATTACTTGTGCAAATAACACTTATGTTTAGATCCAAATAAAATTAATAAATTTGCGATTTCCCGTCAAAAACATGTATATATATTGCGGCGCGAAAACACAGGAAAGGCAGTGTGTTATAACTGAATTGGACTTGTCGGACATATGGGATTATATGGACGCACTTCTTTCTTATTTTGTACCGCCATAATACTTACTATTTTCTTGGCAAGTAATTGAAAATTAAATAATTTTATTTGGATTTAAGTATGGATTTCCGCAAAGTAACGCTTTCTTCTATCACACTTGTGTTCGTTCTATCGTCTACGTGTTTTTAATTTCATTCATTAAAATTTTATACCCAGATAAGGAAATCGGTGGTGCATAATTAAAGTTCACGACAACGGCACGAGAAGAGCACGGCAAAAAAACGACTTCAATTTCAATAATCAAAAATCTTAGATGACAAGTACACAAAAATATTTTCCTCAACTTTATCACATCAACAATTTAACCGGCTAAAAGTATAAACTTTCAAATGAAAAATGATGGAGAGATTGATTAACATACATATAACAACCTCTGCCTTTTCGAAGTCGGTTAAAAAACTGCTAACGCGTTCGTTGTTGGCATTAGGAAGTAGATTCATGATAATTGTACTTTAAGCGTTCTTTGGAAGAGTCAACCCACTTTTGAACAGGTCATAAAAAATGCTAATGTCGGCCTAGTTCTAGATATTTTTCAGTATTGCCAATTTGCAACTCTTTACACACATAAACGGGTAACACACCATTGATGTCTTTAGTTTAAATGAGCAACGTGTATTTCTTACCATCAGAAAACGTGTCTAATGTTTTGCATGTCTTTATTATGAGGAAATATTTTTTTTATATTATTTTTTTTACATTTACGTCACTTGTGTGGCGAACTGTACTTTTATAACTTTCTACTCCATGTCTTGTTTTAATACCGTGTAATTAATTTTGATTTCGCCAGAATGAAATAAAAAAATATTTCATTATTTCGCAAAGTTACTATTTTCTGTAAAATGGACGGACGAAGTGCAGTGTTTTGTTTATTCTTTTGTGGATTGGTAATAAAATCTTGTATTTTTTTTTTGTTAAATTAAATGTTACATGTCACATTTATTGCATAAATTGTATTTTTTATATTGCATAAATTCAAAAAAACGTTTAAAATATTAAAATATTAATAAGTAAATTTAATTTTAGATTCATATTCCATTTATAAAAAGCAGATCCAGTAAGTCTTGAAAATTCAAATTTAATTTTCAGTTTAATAAAATATTCACTTCGATAAGTAACGAATATTTTTTTTCAGATATGAAGCCATTATTAATTGCCGGTAAACATATTTTCTAACCATAATATTTTAAAGAAAAAAAAATAAAAAATTTGGGATAAAAATTACATTACTTACAATTTTTTACAGGTAGTACATTTACGTCAAGGGATATGTTGCCCATAGCAAAGAGCCTGATGTCAAAAGGTAAAACATTCATAGCCAATTAGATTCGCCCGTCTATATACAGCTAATTTTATTATAAGTATTACTAGTTTCATTTCATACGTTCAGTTTTATGGGGAATATTAAAATGTAGTTCACCTAGTTTCCTCGCGTTCATTTCCCGTTTTCTCTTACATTTAAAACCTCTGGATTTCCACAAATAATTCAAAACAAGAATTAGACAAATCGGTTCAGTCGTTCGGCTTTTTGCTGTCTGCCCCTATTCATGCTTAGATCTTTACAACTACCCAACAGATTTTGATTCGATTTTCGCAATAGATAGAGTGATTTAAGTGGGAGGTGAGATTTTCTAGGTGGTAGAGTTTCGCAGTGACTCTTCCGGGTTGTTACCACCGCCTTACTTCGTCACAAGTACCTTTTGTAGTTGAATGTCAATAAAATATTTTCTATTATATTCTATTCTACCTATTCCGGTAGCCACAACGTATGCGCTTGTTGTTGACGTGTTACCAGTTTGGAGGAGTATTCCAACTTTTGTACGATGACTAATATCACGGCCTCAGGTTGACATTATTGCCACCTTTGATATTTCTTGCCGTCACGAAATTCATCTGCTTGTTTTCCTTCTAATATCATAAAAAAGAAGTTTGTCCACTCGTAGGAAGATGGAGCTGGTTGCTAGTATATTTATAAATATGACAGTATCCAATTAACTACGGCACATAAATCTGAAGAACAGCAAGTGATTTTAAAATTTGTTTTTTTTTTCGTCTGAGCAAACTGCAAAAAATCGACTCCAATTATTTCGTTACCACGTTGGCAATTTGGTAATTATTTCCCAAACAATGCTAGCCAGATATTTGTGTCAACGGAAACCGGATTATAAGTTTTTTTTGAAGTGAAAACTTCTTTAGCGGCGTTGCGCACTTTTTTTGGAATGGGTTAAAACTTCTAAGCTCGCGTCAGGACAAGTGAGCTAAAATATCGTAAGATGAAAATTTGTAATACGGCGCAGAGCGCTTGCGCGAATAAGACGACGCAGCGCGCTTGCGCGAATGTTCGTGTTGTTTGTGTACGATAGCGCAAAAAATTAATGTTGTATTCTACCACATAAATTAATTATAGTACTTTCATACTGATAATTAAAGCAAATCGTGCAAAATTATTCCCTAACCATTCCAAAATACCAAAAATGCACTTCGTTAATATTCAAGTTTTCACTTCTGCCGGCACTCCAGGAGTGCAGC
The DNA here is from genome assembly GCA_002245475.1 of Calephelis virginiensis. Classification (NCBI taxonomy): domain Eukaryota; kingdom Metazoa; phylum Arthropoda; class Insecta; order Lepidoptera; family Riodinidae; genus Calephelis; species Calephelis virginiensis. Next base: position 160,197 of record NJDC01002593.1, read on the forward strand.
CCGTTTTTCTAAACTTTTTCCTCTATCTTACGTATGCAGAAATCTAACCAAAAAAAGTTTTTTTCAGTGAAACACCCAGGACGTGCGTAAAACTTTTATTAGAAGAATAAAAAATGTATTGAAGAACATGTCAGAAAAACTGGTTTTATTTCAGGCGGCACAGGGATGGTTAGTCGCGCAGAAAGTCCGGAAAAATTGGCAGATGCTTTATTCAAAAATTTCTGTATGTACCTGATTTACGAACGTCGTGTACCTAGTACTATTTAAATAATGCTCTTCGGCTATATTCGTCAAGCTTCGTAAGCCGGAATGCTTCGGAATGTATTGTAAATATATCTATATGGAGTTGTTGTTACATAATTAATCATTTCTCTTAAATTTTGATTAGGTCAGCCAATTTAAAAGTCAAAGTATAAAGTGTAAAAAGAATAAAAAGTGTAAAATATGCGTCTAGGATTCACATTTAAAACCCATTTTAATGCAGTTCTCTTTTAGGTACATAAGTTTTTCGCAAAGGTTATTAGATAATTTAACAATGTGTAATTATCTATCTATCTATATATCTATTGTGTGTAATTATCTATCTATATATTATTACGTGATGCCAAAACTTTGGACCCCTTTTTACAGAAGTATAACATAACAAGTAGTAAAATTACAAATAAGTAAATGTATTAACAAATGTATACAAATGTATTTGTTTATCCTTCTTGCACGTCTTAACATAAGGACATTATGGCCAACACAAGGTTGTATGTCACAACACAATTATTATCATATGATAGTTGGATGACAGGAGTATGATATAGGTTACAGACAATATCTATAATATCTATATATTAACACGTGATGCCAAAACTTTAGACCCCTTTTTACAGGAGCATAAAATTTAATTTGGCACACTTATAGTATATGTGTAGGAGAAGTGCAGAACGCTAATATTTTTCAAAATAATAATGCTTATAAAGTACATTAAATCAATAAATAAAACATTACCCACACTACCATGCATTTGACACACACCAACAAATAAATTGATGATAACGATAAAATATCACAGATGGCGCACTAAAAAGTTTGGAAACAAAGTAGTTGGTCTAGAAAATTAAGATGGCGTTCTTATCAACAAGATATTAAAATTGATTACGGTCGAAGTTCGATCAATGGGCGACCACTAGTTTAACATTTAGAGGCCAACGATCGTAAACATATCTTTTTACATGTGATAGGCTTAGCAGACAAGCTAACGGGTCTTCTGATGGTTACAACAGTGGCCAAGAGATGCTACAGATGTTACAGGTGCGACAGCCAGACCTACAGAGTAAGTCTACCATTTGACTCACCTTCCAGACCGGAACATAACAAAGTCATTACGGTGCAGGAACTGGTAAATCGGTGGATCTCTAACAAATTGCTGCACAGCCCTCTACAACCAGTGGTCTTTTCACTGACCTATATTTTCACCAGTACTCGCCTCTTATAAATTTGCTGGCAAAGAGATAGATTGGTCTATTCCAGCCTTTCCCAAAGTGGGCGATAACGCCCCCTTGTGGGCGCTGGAAGCCTAGAGGGGGGCGGTATAAATCTTGAAAAAAATGTTTTTTTTTTAAACTAGGCTCCACAAATATGTTATTGAGGTTATTGACAAGAAAAAAACGAGGAGGGGGGGCGCTACAAAACAACTGATTTTCAAAGTGGGCGTTACATGAAATAAGTTTGGGAACCTCTGGTCTATTCCAATCAGCGGACCTGAACCAACACAGGGAAGGTTGGAGGCATTTATTTTAAACGCAGTAGAGCAGTACAGAATCGACTTTTAACATTATGTCGTAAGCAATTAAATACGTACAAAGTATAATTCAAACAGCGCCGAACCAATTGACAAAAATATTAAATGGAACTGTTTTGGGACTATATTTAAAAAAATCCTGCTGATATTATAAATGCAAAAGTTTGTATGTTTGGTTGATTTAACGACATGCAAAAACTGCCAAATCGATTTTCCTGAAATTATGCACACACATAGAGGGTAAGTTGGATTAACACATAAGATAGTTTTTATCCCGAAAAAATGTTCCTGTGGGAGTGGGACGATTAACCACGCGGGCAACAACTAGTAATGAATAAAATCGGACTACTCTATACAAAATTATGCGTGGTCTAATATCATCCCTACACATCAACTTGCAAAACTGTTTTTCTTCGTTTATTTCGTACGTAGGTTATACTCGGCTTTATTAGACTAAAGATGGAAACGGTGTGTTAGCAACACAAGCACGGGATGTAAAGCCTTTTGAATAATTAAGTTTACCAGCTTTTTCAGACTTAAACACAAAAAGAAGAGGACTAACGTTACTTTGACAGGAATAAGTAATGCACTGGTTAAAATTTACCAATGCACATGACAAATGATTAGAGCCAGCAGTTTACGTTCTCCGTATATATTACGTTGTTGCAGTTCAGAGAGAGTAGCCGAACATTCTAAAACTATTTGTAAACTAATTCACGAACTGTTTAAATTTGAAATTTTCGACGTTATATGTATAATCGACATAGCCAGCTCAGACTTTTTTGATTGCATTTATGTAGTGATACGTTTTTGTCTTTAATTTTCTCATAATGACAGCTTCGTTAGTTGAGGGGCTAGCGTAAACATCGAAATCTTACAACTAACAGCGAGTCTCGGATTCGATTCCCAACGGGGACAAGCATTTGGATGATGAACATTTAGCTGTCCGTATTTCGGGGTCTGTTTATTAGATTTGTTTTGGTAACTTTTTGTGTATTTCTGAGTAATAGTATCGTTGACTAACACCCATAACACAAGCGTATAATTAGGGGTTTTTTGGGGTTAGATTCAATTTGTGTAACTTGCCCAGGGATATTTATCACTACATAGTATAAAACAAAGTCGCATCCTCTGTCCCTAGGTCCCTTTGTATAATTAAATCTTTAAAACTACGCAACGGATTTTGATGCGGTTTTTTAAATAGATAAAATGATTGAAGAGGAAGGTTTACATGTATATTTCATAACCGTGGGAAGTCGGGGTGGGCCGCTAGTTTATTTGTAATTTTTCCCTGTTTTCATCTTCATTCGAACTTCCTCTTGACAATATTTAACACATAAAAAATATAAGCGATAATGTTCCATTCTTACAGGCGTAATGCGATAACCAAGAAAAATTTGGATGCATTTTTTTTAAATTTAGAGATTCAGATTTGATAAAACTGTTTCGCTTTTGCCCAGCTTTTTCTTTAAGTAGTGATAAAGCTGTGCGATGGTCGGCCTTCTTAGCAACCTTTAGTTTCGACTCTAAAATGTCCATATATCATTCGTTGCTCTGGGTGCTCCGCAGTCTTAAGAGAAAAAACTTTTAGTACAGAGAATTTCCAATGTTTTTTAATATGAAATCAGTTTTACATCGTTTGTGGGTTTGTCTAAATTTTCGAATAATTCAAATACTTAAGAAATACAATTTATATTTTTTCAGTTGCAACAGATAATGAAAGTGTTGTTATAAATGGTAAGTGGAGTTACTTTTTTTTTTAATTTTATAATTGTTATTTGTAGCTGGATTTTTCATGAGCAACACAAGGATTATGAAAGGCAAAGGAGCAGAAAGATTTTCTGATGGTAAATCTGAGAACTCGTGCAGCGGTTTTAAACGAGCTGCGAGCCAGCAAGTTCTGTAGAATGTAGATTTATATTTTTTTATGATATAGGAAGGCAAACAAGCAGACGGATTTCCTGATGCTAAGAAATTCACGTCACCTAGAGACACCGACAGTGGTAATGGTGCGTCGCCAACATGAGGCCGGGATGTTAGGCCTCGAGCAAAAGTAAGTTTACCGGCTACCTTACCCTCCGAAAAAGTTAAAAAGTTAGAGCACATTTCTCGACGCGTTTTGCCGCCCGCGGTAGTTTGCGACTACCGCTGGCCCTAGAATCGTGCGGCGATCGGCGCGGGTTGCGACCGCGCGTGTACTGGTAATGGCGACCATTTTGTATTATTTGTACTGATAATTTAACCGCAACCGCGGCGGCTTTGAAATAAAAACGCCGAACGCGTCGCGGACGCAGGTAATAATCGCTCCACGAGTTCTGTCTCTAAGGCTTACGGGGTAGGCAAAGGGTATTGAGAGCCAGATGTCATGATCCTTCAAGAGCAATACCTAACTAGCTCCATCCATTTTTATTACTTGTTTTTATACAATTCTGACGTTTTACAAGCTACAATTATTGTATTACAACAGTAAAATTGGAATTCCAGATTACGATATAGTGGGGATCAACGTGCTTCTAAACTTAGCTCAAAATGGCAACGGTAAATGTTTTATGCAATAGTTCTAAAGATATGAAACTACAAATTGTATTAACTGACCAAGCGAATTTTATAAATCCTTAAAATAATGATATACTGACAGCGGCGCAAAACTTTAGAATCCAGTAGTGTTTTTAAAACATCCAGAAACTTCTTAAAATATCGATTCAATTTTTCAACCAAATCGGTCCAGCCCCTTAGTAGGAGCTAAATGGCAAGGTGACAAACACACGTATGTGTAGAAATTTATATATTAAGTTTATAGTATTATAATAAATAATGAGATGACCTGTCATTTGGGTATTACAGTAACTATCGCCTATAGCAACCACAGATATTTTCTTGATGAAAGAAACAAAAAATAATATAAAAATATTAATAGAAACTACATACTTTCAGAAATATTCTTTAAAAAAAAATCAATTTCTAATCACTATTATAAGGCTGATATCACACTACTGCCGTAAATCGCATCGCTCCGGCATTCGGTGACGCAGCCTTAAAATATCGCCGCACGGAGATGCGGTTTTAGTGTGTTACACCGTACGGATTATATACAAATCCGTAAGTTATAAGACCGCTTTTATGTACCATGTAGTTAAATTGTAGTCTGTGGTCTAGCGGTTCAGTTGTTGGACTTGTCTGCATGAGGTCCCGTGTCCCAAATTTCTAATAAAAAATGTTGCTCGGGATAGGATATGTGCCCCGTTAGCGATAGGCTTGCCACCTATCACATTGTGGGACTTAGTATCTTCGGCTAATCGTGGGTGCCCTAGTTGTGCCTCTGCCTACCTCTTCGGGGATATGGGCGTGAAGATACTTTTTTGTGGTTAAATATTTTGATACAGAAGAAATAGTGTCTAACTTCGTACATGTTTTGGTATAATGTACCAAAACATGTACGAAGTACGAAAACAAATCTATATTTTATCAGTATAAACTTGAACTCCACATCACCGCGAACCGGAGCGGAACGCGGTGCAGTGTGATATTCGCATAACTAAAACTCGATAACGATTTGAATAATACTAATGGTTTTTGCTATAAATAGGAAAATGTTTAAACAACAGATGCAGCCCGGGTCACATGCGACAGTTAATATTAACTATGTATTTCCAGATGATAGAAGTAAACGTCTGCATGGTCAATACAAACCAGCAGTCAAAACACGACCACGATCAATAGTGGAATTATTTGAATAATTGAATAAAGAGTATAAAAATATATTAATAAAATATATTAATTAAAGTGAATGGTTTTATTGATTCAAATAAAATTCATTATTTTATTCATACATATATACAACCACCTATCACATTGTGGGACTTAGTATCTTCGGCTAGGCGTGGGTGCCCTGGTTGTGCCTCTACCTACATCTTCGGGGATATGAGCGTGAAGATACATATATACAAACCTACACACATATCTCCACGCCAAATCCCTTACTGGGAGAGCGTATCAAGTGCCAAACTTCACGATCCCGACAAACCTATTTGGCTTCCTTTATATTCATACATATATATTTTATTTTATTTTATTTTATTCAATCAGATAAAGCGAAATAACATCTTGTTTATTTAAACCCACATTTGTATAAATATGAACACATGTTTGTCAGGGATTCACGCCAAAAAAATTTCTAAAGCACTTCTATGAATGTTCTAAAGCACTTCTCTAAACAAAGCTATTTTCTGGAATAGGTTCAATGGTTTTATTATGATTTTATATATCCTTTAATTTAATTAAGTGTACAATTTAATACACATACAATATATCTTCACGTATAACAAGGAAGGTAGAGTATATCGACATGTAGCGATCCTTGCAGATATTTATTTAAATTTTTTAAATTATTTCAATATTTTTTGAATTATTTAAATTTGTTTTTGTATACAATGTTAATATATGTTTTGTATTAAATTAAAAAAAAAATGTTTTTAATTTACTAGCCATACTATAGTTAAACAAGTAGACATACTATGAAAATACCATAGAAATACTATGGTATCTAAGAAACAGACTTTTCTTATCGTAATAATGAGTAGTCAAAAGGTATCTCTCTCTTACATGAGTTTAAAAGTATGTAATCTTAATATCCAGACCGAAATACTACAATAAGTAGCACTAACATAAAGACAACATAAATTTGTAAGGGGGATGTTTGTTTAAATTAAAAAAACACGGCAAATTGAGACTTTGCCCATAGTTTTCAAGTTTTTTAAGGTAAATATATTTTTATTGAAATCCATAGCAATTTAATATTACTTATGTTATTCATATGAAAGTCTATCTGTCTGTTATGTTTTCACCAGTTTGGCGCAACTTTCATATCAAAAAATAAAAAAAATAAGTTTGCTATGTTTTTTATTCGCCCAAATCATATGACACTGGTTGCCTTATATCTGAATGCCTTTAGACTTACTTTCGAATTATACGGGTTATACTTTTTCAAGTAAATTTTATACAAATACGGGTTTGCTATGTATCTATGGAAGCTCGCCTCCTATTACGTAGTATTTATATACTCTTTGGTTTTCACAGTAACCGCTAAACCGAACTAAGCTCATACTCAGACATTCATACTCCTAGCTGAAGACCCGAGCTCAAACACAGGCTACTTTTCCCTAAAATCAATTCTAAAAGGTGACAAGGCGGCTAAAAAGCTTATAACTTACAATTTAACATTTCTAACCACTATCGTTTTTGTGGTCTAGCGGTCCAGGTGTGGGACTTGACTTCCAGGGTCGGGTAACAAAAAATAATTATTTTTTTTCCAATTTTCTAACACAGAAAAAATGTTGCTCGGGATAGAATATGTGCCCGATTGGCGATAGGCTTGTCACCTATAACATCGTGTCCACTTCGTGTCTTCGATAGTCGTGGGTGCGCTGGTTGTGCCTCTGCCTATCACTTCGGGGATGTGGGCTTGAAGTTACTTTTTATAACCGTTAAATGGTTATAAAAATCACAGCCATTGTGTGATACTTTCGCTTATAAATTATATGTAGGTACATATGACAGATATACCGTCTGCGACATAGCTTATCTATGTAATTTGTCAAATTAAGTACGAGTTATACCCGAAAATGTACTGACGTGAAAGTTATTTGGCCCATATGGGCTAACTCGCCAAACAGTTACATAGTATTATAGAGGTGCCCCTCTTTTTCTGAAGTTTAAGTATTAATGTAAAAATCAACCACCCTTTTGATATAAATATTGAAAAATAGTTGATTTAAATAGTATATGTCATTGTTACAAATATGAAAAAAAATCACATGTAAGCCAATGAAAAATAAAAACTGGAATACTGAATTTACTTAATATTTTAAGAGTAATGAATTAAATGGCATTGTTTAATCCATACTAATGCTATAAATGCGAATGTCTGTCTGTCTGTTGCTATTTTATAGCTAAGCCACCGAACCGATTTCAATGAAATTTGATATGCATGTGTAATTAAAGTTCAAACATGCAATTTTTTTATAAAAAAAACAACTTTCAAAAGAACGAAAGGTAATGAAAGTTTGTATAAAATCGTAACTATTGACGAAGTCGCGGGCAAACGTCCATGTTATATGCAAACTATTTGTAAACATTGTTTAAAAATACATTAAAAAAGAGACACGGAAAAGTGTCAGAATATAAATATGTTAAAGCTTTATTGCCACATACCACCAACCCCTTTTCTATCAACGATATACGAGGCGAACTGGTAAATACCTCACTTGGTAGACATCACACGTACTGGAGCAAAGAGTGCACCTCTTTTTCCTCTTTATTTGCGCTAAGGACAGGAACTCTCTTAGTGAAGCAGTGTTTCCAGAATAATTTAATCAAAGTAAAACTGCACAAAATCGACTTCTATTTCAATAAGTAAATGATCTTCACAAAAAATTAAGTATTTTCCGCTATTTCCCTGGTATGCCATCATCAGTTTCAGTTGTGGTGGCAAGGGGACCATATAGGAAGAACGTTCTTTCAAATACAAAAAATAATAATTAAAATCGGTTCAAAAATGACGAAGACATCGACCAACATACTTATTAAATAAATTAGCTGACGCAGCACATCTGTAGGGTTACTCTTGAATCTTGATGTCAAGCAAATAGGAAGATGGAAACGGATATGTCATTTTAGGTAGGTACTTTTGAACACAACCCTAGCAGAGTAAACCTACTGGTGTTTGTTTGGAGTGTCATCTCCAGTTGTAATATAGCATTATGGGTAACACACACGATTTTGAATTTAGAACCAGAAGGGTTTTGGAAATCGATTAAAACATTAAATAAATAAATCCCTGGACAAGATATACACATTGAATCTAATCCCAAAGTAAGCAAATTATATGCTTGTATTATGGGTGTAAGTTAACGATTGTGATACACAAAAATACTTAAATAGATACCAGAATATATTTAATAAACACCCTGACCCGGAAATGCAGACATCTAAATGTTCGTCACACAAATGCCTGCCGTCAGGAATCGAACCCGATCGCGGTTGGTTGATGTAGTTAGGCGTGTACGATAGCCACTCAACTAACGAGGCGGTAACACACATGAATTTGAATTTAGAATTTGAATGATTTTGGAACTCGATTAAAAAAATATTTTAGATTTGTACAAGATTTCGATTCTCAAACGAATATGACTAAGCAACCTTCAAGAAAATGAGTTTTGGCGCTATCGAGAGAAAAGATGATCGAAGTTTTTTCATAATTATTGAATTTCGTGTTAATATTGAGTGAAATTAGTCAATTTTGGTGGCATTTTGTACAATTTTGTTCAGTGAAAGTGCACAAATGTAATAATCATAAATAAATTAGCGTATCGTATATTTTCTCGTTGCCGCCAAATCTCGTTACATGAGCTTGTGTAAAAAGGCCACCGCTTTACCCAAGAGCCTGACATGACTTACTGACGACTTACGACTGATTACTAATTAAAATTAATTGAAATTGATATAAAATTTGATGCAAATTTCTACTTGACTAATGGCTATATACTAACGTGATGGCCAAAATTTAAAGAGAGAAAGAACCTTCAAGAAAAGAGCGTACTCATTCCCTAAAGGTCAGCAACGGATCTGTGATACTCCTGATGTTGCAGATGTCCGTGGCCGGCGGTGATCACTTTCCATCAGGTGACCCACTCGCTAGTTTGCCTCTTATATAAAAAAATATCCCTAATTTAGGATTATTAGACATCAAAACTCGAACTTTTCAAAGTTTAGTCAAAGATTTAAAGAATATCTTGATGCTAAAAATATAACGATGTAAAATCTTGGTTTCAAGTCTCACCGTTTCTTTAAATTATGCGGAAAGTTTTATCTTATTCCCTTGTTATTGTACACTGTACTGTGAATCCTTGAAAGCCGACAAAAGAAGTTAGCCTCTTCCCAGTTTTCATTCTTCGTTTGCCAATATTCTCTTTGAGAATTTCACAATAGTGAGATTCAACTTCTTGCTTATATGAGTCGAATAAATTTTAATGAAATTCAAAGATAAATAATAAATAAATATTTCTGGACATGTAATAAAAAATATAGAAATTTAAATATTGTCATTGATTGGATCTTCTGATTTGTAGAAGTTAAATATTTTCTTACTCATCCTTTCAAGACTATATAACGTACCTGCAACAAATACAGTTTGTTAATTTTATGTGAACTATCTTAACTTATATAAATTACGTATCAAGTTGTTTTTCCGCGATGAACTCCTAAACTACTTAACCGATTTCAATCAGATTTACATACCGTGTGCAGTTCGATCCAACTTGAAAGATAGGATAGATTACATCTCAATTTAGGATAAAAAAAATACCATTCGAGCGAAGCCGGAACAGGCAGCTGGTATAAAAATAAAATCATATATTCATAACATTATTACGTGTAGTGAATTTTCCTATTGCCTGCATATTCGACTGTATTTTAAAGTTATTTATCTCTCCCAGAGGAGGCATTTGAGGTATCAAAATAAAAGGCAGTTTAATATGGCGGTCTCATTATAATTAAATAAAATATATCGAAAAAGAAAGGTGGTTATTCTATTGCACACAAACTAAACTAATTTTAGTTTATCGATATTTCCTTTCAACGAAAGTAATAGAAAAAGACAAACAACGTCCAGTGCTTTCAGATAAGTTTGTACTTGCAATTCTACAGACGTTTATTCAGAAAACGTTGATTAAAAACTTCACATGTTAACATGTCTGGACTAATCAGACATGTATAAAATGTTCCATTTTTGTAATTGTTTCATTGGTAAAAGATAGCATACATCTAAAATTGGTTTAATTCAGCAGAATTTTCGCCTTCGTATTGAATTTGAATTTAGAATAAAATAAAGACAAACATACGTAAGTATATTATGATTTATTGGATTAATAATACAAATTTAGTTTACTTTACCTACTTTTTATCTTATACACAATTTATTTATTACATATTATGTACTTTCCATAATATCACGACCATATCCTCGAAGAGCTAGACAGAGGCACAACCAGGGCACCCACGACTAGCCGAAGTCCCACAATGAGATAGGTGGCAAGCCTATCGCCAACCGGGCGAACATCCAATCCCACGCAATATTTTTTTATTAGAAAATTGAAAAAAATCACATTTTCATTTTGTTTGTTTGTTTGTTGCCCGACCTGGGAATCGAACCTGGGACCTTATGAAGTCAAATCCAAAACCCGGACCGCTAGGCTATAGACTTTTTACATTGTCTACTTCTTTATATTGTGGGACGTATAAGCGCAATTAATAAATTGTGTCTGTGATTGAATTCCACCATGCATGAGGATAAGAAGTATAGAAACTACTATGTATCTTTTACTTTACTTTTACTCTACATCTCATTTACTTTATATCGTGTTATATCGCCTCTGTGGTCTAGCGGTTCAGTTGGTGGACTTGACTGCATGAGGTCTCGGGTTCAAATCCCGGGTCGGGCAACAAAAAGAAAATTGGTTTTATCCAATTTTCTAACAAAAAAATGTTGCTCGAGATTGGAAATGTGCTCAATTGGCGATAGGCTTGCCACCTATCACATTATGAGACTTAGTATCTTCGGCTAGTCGTGGGTGCCCTGGTTGTGCCTCTGCCTACCTCTTCGGGGATATGGGCGTGAAGATACTTTTTAGTTACACTATTTATAACTAAAGAACGGCTAAATCGGTTTAGCTGAAAATTTACGGAGAGGTAGCTCATTATCAGCAGACGGACATAGGATACTTTTCATTCCGTTCAAATGCGAGAAAACTAGGAAAACAACATTTTAATTTTTCCCATACAAAAATGTGGAACAAAGTTCACCGAAAACGTCGGTTTGCGGGCGGAAAAGACTACATTTATAACTCAAGAATGCTGAGCCGAATTGATTGAACATTGATGGGGAGGTAGCTTATTAAAAGGAGACAGACATAGGACACTTTTTACCAAGTTCAACTGCGATAAAACTAGGAAAAACAATATTTTAATTTGTTCCATACAAACTGAATAACTGGAACGAAGTTTATCTATTTTTTTAACAAAAAAAACATTTGAATGTTGGATACACGTTAGGATACATATTATGATATAATATATTGATGCGTGCCTAATTATTGGCGATAGGTTTGTCACCTCACAATGTGCGACTGTTGACCCGGTAGGCTGACGATCTGGTCAAAGTCTCGGGGAGTAGCTGGATACAAGCGGCTGGACGTGACTGTGACTTGTGGCGCTCTTTGGGGGAGGCCTATATCCAGCAGACGACGTCCTCCGGCTGATGATGAAGATGATGATTTTGCGACTTAAGACTAAGAACTCACGCAGCGGTAATTACCAGTGGTCGCGGAACTGCGGTTTATAGCTAATTTGTGCAGTCTCATAGCCGTGGTGGTCGAAATAATCGCCTGCAAACTCGTACGATTCCACCGCGCCGCGGTAACCGCAAACAACCGCGGGTACTGCGGGTATAAAACGCGTCTATAAATGTGTTCTTATTTTTTGCATATAAATCTACATTCTACAGAACCTGCGGACCCGCAACCGCACGCACGGGTAAAAACCGCAACGTGAGTTCATAGCTAATCATAGGGTTGTACCCCTATCTACATTTTCTGGGATATTCTTTTTTTTTTATGATATTCCACCACGGCTCGGTAAACGCAAACAACCGCGGGCACTGCGGGTGTAAAACGCGTCTGTAAATGTGTTTTTATTTTGTGCATATAAATCTATATTCTACAGGACCTGCGGACCCGCAACCGCACGCACGGGTTAAAACCGCGACGTGAGTTCATAGCTAATCATAGGATTGTACCCCTATCTACATTTTCTGGGATATTCTTTTTTTTTATGATATTGGAAGGCAAACAAGCAGACGGATTTACTGATGGTAGAAAATTTACGCCGCCCAGAGACACCAAAGATGGTAATGGTGCGTTGCCAACCTAAGGCCGCGATGTTAGGCCTCGTGCAAAAGTAAGTTTACCTTACCCTCCAAACTGGAACACCTCATGACGTTATGGCAGCAGGAATAGGTAAGGCGGTGGTACCAATCCGGGTGAGTCGCTGCGAAACTCTACCACCTAGTCAGATGTCACGGTGTTAGTGAGAGTAAGCTTAAGCTCGCCTTTTACGAGCTGCCTGGCAGGAGGGCAAATATTCTATTCTGCAAAGAAGCCGAGACCAACACGGGAAAGATATGCGATAAAGATTTTTTTTTACTTTTTAGTTACACGTACAATGATCACAAGTTATTAAAGGTTAAAGGTCAAGCCAAGTTGGCATTTACCGAGGCGTCTGTTTACTGTATATCGGACAAGGCCAGCCGTACCAACGATTGTTAAACCTATCGGAACAAACTGTCAGTTAGATCTGAGTGGCATTTCTTTGTTCCATTTATGTCTATTCGAGTGTATAGTTTTTATTAAAATAATAACCAGTAACGGACAATATTAATAACATATCTACAGATAAAGATAGATAGAATTTCGTTGCTAAGATATTTTGTTAATCTTTGAATAATAACAGCGGTTACTTGGCAACTGATCTAAAATAACACTATCACATATCTATACTAATGTTTGATTTTTTGTTTGTTTATTTGAAATGAATAGGCTCTGAAACTACTAGACCGATTTCAAAAATTCTTTCACCCTTAGAATGCTACATTGTCCCTGAGCCTATATAGCCTTTGTTTCATCAAAATCGTTGCAGTAAAAGTGAAGTTACGCAAGCGAAGCTGCGTGAAATTGCTAATCTAAGATAGATAGGTTAATATTGGCTGTTACCAAGCAATGTTTTCTTAGTGGATTGCTGTTTTTAATTAGATGCTCTCAAGACTTTAAATATGGAATTAAATTTTTAACAAACTTCATGAAGTCTCTCAAGGGTTCTCAAGTCTTTATGTTTTGTTTCTTTTATGTTTGTTACGCATATGGGTTTTGATAATTCAAAATCAACATGCAAGTTTTTTTTAGTTTTAAGGGTATTTAAAATTAATCAAGTTCTGAAAACGGTCTTTATAATTTAAATGATATTATCATACCTATCTTAAAAATTTATTAAATTAAAGACGGCTAGTGTCTTATATGTAACGTATTTAACCATCAAAAGATTTATGATTATTTGTCTTCCTATGGCATAAAAACACATATCTATTTATGTTCTTTAAAGTTTTAAGTATCTTCATGCCCATATCCCAGAAGAGAGCGGCAGAGGCACTACCAAGGCACATACGACTAGCCGAAGACACTAAGTCCCACAATGTGATAGGTGGCAAGTCTATCGCCAACCGGGCACATATCCAACCTCGGGAAACGTTATTTTTATTATAAAATTTAATAATAAACGAAATTAAAAAATGAACATGAAAATACATACAAGTTCAGTCTATTTTAAGTTTACTCTGATTTCGTTTATTATCTAATCATAAAAATGAAACAAAAAATCCTTTCAAGTGAAAGAGGTGAAAGAGTCATAAAGGAGAATGACAGATGACTTTGTCTCTAGGTCACGGAGACTTTCTTCATTAGCGATAATTAAATGAAGCCATTTACAAAATAATAACATAGTAAGATACATTCCCAGACGGGATTGTGTCCAATTACATTTCGTGGCAATTTAGTATTATCACAGACGAAAGTCATGTGAGACAGAATTGTAGTTGCTACATTTCAACAAGTATTAGTTAATTTATCGTAAACATATTTCGACAAGTTTTTTCAAACATTATATAGCACAAGCTTAATAATTTGATAAATTCTAAATAACTTATAAATACTTAAGATTAATGTTTAAAAAATAATAGACAAGATTAATGTTTAAAAAATACTAGACAATTAAGCGCAATATAACTGAAAAACCGACTCCAATTATTTTAGGTATCGTTGATATTTTAATCATTCTTTTTTTCAAAGATAGGCACAGAATTCCGATCCCGAAATGAAAATTAATATTTCACACAGTTGTATCATCCTGCATTATTAAGTATAATTACGCAAAAACTAGCTAGTCGGTCATGATGAAATTAATATGGGACCACCTCGGAATCATGTCCTATCTTTTTATAAAACCATCAAAATTGATTAGTTATTGGCCTAGGAATCGGGTAACAAACAAACCAAAAAACATATAGTCGAACTGAGGAAATCCTCCTTTTTTGAAGTCAGTTAAAATTAACTGTCAAGTTTTTTGCTAACAGTTGCAAAATTTAATCAGAAAGTATTAGGTATGTTATGTTTAACTGTGTACATACTGTTTGTAATTTTTAGCTAACTAAATATTTAAAACAATTAACTAAATATTTGTCGCCTCTGTGGTCTAGCGGTTCAGTTGTTGGACTTGACTACATGAGGTCCCGAGCTCGAATCCCGGGTCGGGCAACAAAAAGAAAATTGGGTTATTCCAATTTTCTAATAAAAAAAATGTTGCTCGGGATAGGATATGTGCCCGATTGACGATAGGCTTGCCACCTATCACATTGTGGGACTTAGTATCTTCGGCTAGTGGGTGCCCTGGTTGTGCCTCTGCCTGCCTCTTCGGGATATGGGCGTGAAGATACTAAATATTTAAAACAATGAAAACTTTCGAAAAGTCTTTCATAATTAAACACGCTACGGTCGAAAATTAATTAAATATTTTAAGTAAAATCTTAATAATCTAAATAAAAAATATGGCGGCTGAAATTAAATATGTAAGTTATAACAATTATTCTGTTTCACATATCAAAAAACAAATGTATTTCAAATATGCAAATTTACATGTGTATTTTTTATAACATGTGTAACAGGTTTTATCGTCTTAATATTATAGGGAAATCTTATAATCAGAACGTCGAATGGTTAGCCAGGTAAAGCTATTTGACAGTGACATTTCAATTTGAACTTAGTTGCGCTTCATAACAGAAGCTGGAAGTGTTTTGGAAGGTGCATGTGACGCGCAGAACTAGTTAAATTTTGTATTATACTTACTCCAGAATGTAACACGTTTAACGCAAGTATTTACATTGAGAAACAAGAAGAGATGTAAATTTAATTACAGTTGCAAAAATATTTACTTCTCCTTTCCTACTTTGTTTCTTCTGCATAACAATGACATGTTGCAAATTGCTATGCAGACGACACTACTGGGGAAGCCTTATACTTTAGCCTTATGTCATCGAGAGCCGGAACCAACTTGTGTCTGAAATTGACAATCTTTTGTCTGAAATTTCGTTTTAGGGCCAGCGGAATCTGGTGCAATTTAACTAACACTAACAGGACACAACTTTGCGCGTTTTCCGCTAAAAAGACTCCATTTGTCGCATCTCCTCGATTTTAGAGCGTTTCCCTTTCTGCCACAGCCTACATTGGTATACTCGGCATTGACACTTCGAGTAATGTTCAATTTCGTGGTCATCTGGAGGAGAAAGCTAAAATAGCCTCTAAAAAACTTGGTGTGCTCAGTAAAGCGAGACAGTATTTCAAGCCGACCAACTGCTTACAACTATACAAAGCGCAAATTCGGCCTCATATGGAGTACTGTTCTCAACTCTAGGCAGGGGTTCCACAGTACAAGCTCCTCCCGTTTGACCGCATTCAACGTAGAGCAATTCGAATTATCAATGACCGGGCAATTACCAATCGGCTTGATTCCTTAGCGTTGCGTAGAGATGTTGGATCACTCAGTGTTCTCTACCGCATCTATAATGGGAATGCTCTGAGGAGTTGTTTGGTTTAATTCCAGCCGCTGATTTCCACCTTCGGACATCGAGTCAGAGCTTAAGGTATCATGCCCATCATCTCGATGCGTGGCGATCTACAACTGTGGGATTCCGAAGACATTTTTTACCCCGTATAACACCTTTGTGGAATCAGTTACCGAGGACGGTATTCCCAAACAAATATGACTTAGGAACCTTCAAGAAAACTCAT
>NJDC01002593.1:178058-201844 GCA_002245475.1 Calephelis virginiensis
TATCTGAGGAGTTGTTTGGTTTAATTCCAGCCGCTGATTTCCACCTTCGGACATCGCGTCAGAGCTTAAGGTATCATGCCCATCATCTCGATGCGTGGCGATCTACAACTGTGCGATTCTGAAGACATTTTTTACCCCCTATAACACTTTTGTAGAATCAGTGACCGAGGACGGTATTCCCAAACAATTATGACTTAGGAACCTTCAAGAAAAGAGCGTACTCATTCCTTAAAGGTCGGCAACGCATCTGTGATACTCCTCGTGTTGCGGATGTCTATGGGCGAAGGTGATAACTTTCTATCAGGTGTCCCACTTGCTCGTTTGCCTCCTCTTCTATAAAAAAAATATTACCCGACCTACAAAGGAGAGGTTTTGAATTGATTTTTATGTAGCATCAATACTATCCCTACTAATAACATAAATGCGAATTTAAGAATGTTTGTTACACTTTCACGCAAAAAGTACTTATTCAGTCATCATGAAACTTTGTACACATATTCTTGGATATGTCAAAAGTAACATAAAATACTTTTTAAAAACTTAAAGGCGAGAAAAACTGCTGGTAAAAGCTAGTCCCATATAGATTATATACTTCTTATCGTCGGTGCTTGGTGGAAATCCATTGTTGATGCAATTTATTTAGAAAAACTTGTACTTTCCACAATATATTTTACTATTTTTTATATTGCCCTTATGATGCCTGTATAGCGAAACCGGTAGGCTAAACCATAAAAATAAAAAGTAATAAAATATATTGTGGAAAGTACAAGTGTTTCTAAATAAATTGCATCTAGTCCCATATAATTTAAGCGTAACAAAACTGCAAAAAATAACTCATTACTTTTCTACAAACAACTTTTCTAAGGGTGCATAAAAATTAAAAAAGTAGTTTTGGAATTTTACTTTACAATAAAGACTTATATTAATTCAAAAACCACATTTCGAATCTTACTAAAATTTATATGGGATTAACTCAGAATTATTTTTTTTTTAACGGAACCATTATTTTTTTAACATTATATTCGAAAATATAGCAAATAAAATATAGGTTCATTTAATTTATAACCTCCTCCTGTTAGGAGTCAGTTAAAATATGTTTGTTTGTCTTTCGTAACATCACAATGGTATGTATGGTATTTATACAGTTAAGAGGCTAAATATTCCTATAGGCTACTTTTTATTCTGATATCTAAACTACAGAGAAAGAGCTAGATAAAGTTAAAAAGAGAACATAGCCACAAGCAACATCTAGTGTTGTCATAACTTGGCTAAATATCGGTAATTCAAATATATTTCTTGGCATTTTCATTAAGCATCATACGATATGAAGTCTGACGCTTTGGAGCCATATATCCACATCTCTAGAGAGCCACACAATTTCTCCGCCGAAAGTTATCCAAGATAAATTTTCTTGACATCCCTACTAATACTGTAAATGTGCAAGATGTTTTTGTATAAAGGTTCATCTTTATGTAGAAACGGATTTATTAATCGTAATGAATTTTTACATAGAAGTAGACATCATGGTGATTATTCTGCTACGCACTTACTTAACTATTTTTAAGATATCGCTATATTCTTTCAAGAAAGGTTATAAAAACAGACGTTGATTAAAAAAACATAAGACGTATAATTGATATTTTCCATCGTCGGCGCTTGGTAAAACTTTTTAAATGAAAAAACACTTACAACGTATCACTTATAGTTTATTATTTAAAGAATTGCCTACCGGTTTCAGCGGGGCAAAAACTTAAACTAGGTACCAACATTTTTTTTTCTGATTTCTGACTCTTTTCTCACTGAATTGGGAAATTAGTAATGCCTTTATAAGAAAATCATAAATAACAAGTGTTTTTCGCATAAAAATATGAATAATTTGACATGCTTGTACTAATGTAACATTTCTAAAATGTTCCATCTCTTTTGTTTTCATGTTATTGGAAAAAGACAGCATACGCCTAAAACAAGTTTAATTAGCGCTCAGCAGAGTTACCATCAATATATAAGTTTTTGTTCCAATATCTCAAGGAGTGTTTTATGTAAACCATTGGCAATGTGTAGTAGGCATTATTGGCCACGACCCTTTGCAACAGAAAATACTAGTTGCCAATGAGATGCCTTGTCCTGAAATGTTTATTGATTCTTGTAAAAACCATTATTATAAATTCTTGTTTCAGCTATTTTGGGTTATACTTCTGCCTACCAATTCGGTGATACGGGCGTAAATATTATAAATCCTTAGTTATTATAAATCCTTATGTTCTCAAGTGTGGTAGGTTACTTTTAGGCCAGGATATTACATATTTTTTACATTTTTATTCAAATTGGTTTTGTTGTAAAAATAAAAAAACATATTAGTTTGAATAACTTTTTAGATTATTTATAAACTCAAAATACTATAAAAAATTCATAAAACAGTTACAAAAAAGCACAATAGCTCTTGAAAATTTTAGTCCTAATACATAGCCGACTTTAAAATAAATTGTAGAAATTTTCATTCAGAAAACGGTTTTACAGAATCGTGAGATTTTGCACTCTCTGCATACCCCGTAAGGGACTTGGCGTGAAGACATGTATGTCTTACAGAAAATACTTCCGGTAATGCGACACATTTAACCGCCATTAGTACAATGACTGAGACAACCGTCTATCACGAGAAAAAGTTGTTCGTCACTTCCTCTTCCATTTCACACAGTTGCAATTATGAAGATACATGGGTTTACCGATTCCATCACACTTTCGCTTGCGTGAAGTAGGAAATATTTTCACAGTTCATTTTGCACGTTACCTCATATGTTTGCTCGAAATAATTAAAAAACAATCAATAGACCGCTTCGTTGGTGGAGTGGCTAGCGTACACGCATAACTACACCGACCAACTGTGATGCTCGGGTTCGATTTTGGAGGGGGGCAGGCATTTGTGTGATAAACATTTAGATGGGTTTCATTTCCGGGTCTGGGTGTTTATTAAATTTATTCTGGTATCTAAGTATAATAACACAAGCATATAATTTACTTACTTTGGGGTTAAATTCAATTACTGTAACTTGCCCAGAGATATTGATTATTATTAACAAAAAATAGTATGTAAAAAAAATAGTATGGGACCTCGGAATTATTACCTATCTTTTTAAATACGAAATATCAAAATCGGTTGGTTATACTATAGGCGGTGTAATCGCATAACAAACATACAAAAAAAAATAAAAAAAGAATATATAGCCGACTGCCGAACTGACGGCCTCTTTTTTGGATTCTATTAACGGATTACGAGGTCGTCATTTTACTGCGCCAGGTTGGCAATGCAAATTAATGTTTGTGCTATCCATAGACACGCATTTCTACAAGAAAATGGATCTACTTGATATTCTATGAAAAAGAGTGTGTGTACTCATGTACGCACGTAAGAAGTTATACTTCTTTGGCGTAACAATTTAAAAATACCAAATAAAAAGGTTCGCAACTAACTTCAGGGTGTTGCTTTTTTCTGTCGGTAGCAACTAACTTCACTGTCACATTTATCTGTCGGTGTGCGCGCGCATCCTAAAAAATCACTCTCATCATTTTTCCCAATCGCGCCAAAAGAAGTATAACTTCAAAAACAGCCTATAACAAAACTTGTATAACTAATCTGTGTAAATAAAGATGAAAAATATATATCAACATAGGAATGGCACATTCACTACATGAAGGTTTTATTTCACGCCAGCATTAAACTACTTATAGTCTCGAACATGAAGCCTTAATAAAGTTTTATATACAGTGTGTTTCCGTCCGGAAGCTTGTTTCGAGCTGTTTACTTTGTAATCGGTGCGGCAGGTGAGTACACCCAATTATGTTTCGATCAAGCTAGGTGGCGTGCCGACGGCGCCGTGTGCGGTTGCCCTAACTGGATTATTCGCCGTCATCAAGCTTAGGCTCTGGATACACTGTATGATTATTTTCGATTTTCAATTACTAAATTTTGTATTATTTATCTATGATAAAGTATTTTCATTTGTATATTTATAGCTACTTAGACATCAGCCCGATATCGTGCTTAGGCTCTGGATACATTCTATGATTATTTTTTTTATAAATAAATATCTCTGGACAAGTTACACAAATTGAATCTAACCCCGAAGTAAGCAAATTATATGCCTACGTTATGGGTGTTAGACGTTAGTCAACGATACTAATACATAGAAATACTTAAATAGATACCAGAATAAATTTAACTAACACACGGAAAGCAGACATCTAAATGTTAAATACACAAATGCCTGCGCTCGGAAATCCAATCCGAGCCTCGCAATTGGTTAGTGTAGTTAGACGTGTATGCTAGCCACTCGACCAACGAGGCGGTCATTAATTCATTTCCACTTTCAATTCCTAAAATTTTGTATAATTTATCTATAATAACAGTATCCTTATTTGTATATTTATAGCTACACAGATACATACAAACATTAAACTATGTATCTGATGTTGAACTAATTCACATTTCAAATACGAAACAGTACGTAATCTAAGCCTAGTTGTCAAAACACTTTCACACTTTGACAACTAGGATAGTTACACTTAGATAGTAGTAGGACTTGAAGCAATAAAGTTACTATGTTAATTTTTATCTAAGGAATTTCAATAATTAATACAAATAAAATAAAAAGAGCAATACTCCCGTGGTATTATAAAAGGATGGCAGAAACAAATAATAATTTGACGCCGACAACCGCTTATTAGCTTTGTCGATACGGATGTTTGTATGAGTGTGCCGTTTTCGAAAGTTTGTAGGTTTCTTTACTACTTCATATTTAAACTACATCTATGCTATAAAGTCATATAAAAGTTTACTGTGTGTCGAAATTCAGAAGCTTGCTTCAATTTTTTACTTTATAATCAGAATAGCAGGTGAGTATACTTAATTATGTTTCAATCGAACTGGGTGGCGTGCCGACAGCGGAGTGTGGGGTTACCCTAACTGGATTATTGGCCAGCGGCGAGCTTAGGTACCGGACACAATGTATGATAGTTTTCCTCTTTCCTAACCCTAATATTTTGATACACTTCATAAAAAGTATTATCGTCACACGCCAGCAATTACCGGACACAAAGGACACACTTTGTGACCGTTTTCCACTTTCCAACCCTTAATAAATTCCTCTTTACAAATATTGTTATCGTAAAAAGTAACTAGCAATTACTTTTATTAACACAAATGAAGCCATTACCCATCTGCAGGTATCACCGACTCATTTTATTAATTTTATATCTATCTTTAAAAATATTTAAGATACTTTTGTAAATAAACCACGCGTCGGTAATGGATTTATTTACCTTTATTACTATTGAACTTTAATTAATTAATTACAAATTATTTACCATTATTTAATTGTTTATTTACCCGTGTTACTATTGAACTTTAATTAATTAATTACAATTTATTTAATTTAAATTACTTTATCCTGCAACCCAATCATTGGAAAGACAAAAATGAGAAATTTTCGCGTTTAGATGTTAACTTTGGTTACTATTTTATGGATTGAATGTTGTTTCGAAGAGCATGGATAAGAATTTTCTTTATTGAACTTTTACTTGTGGTTATTAAACAAATCAACATACGCTTATTAACTATACTTAGATATATGTGATATGTTTAGTGAATAAGCATACTCTATTTTCTTCTGGTGAACCACACTTTAAAAACTTATGAGGGTAACAGCAAAAGTTATATTAAAATTAAAAGAAATGTTGTCTGTAGGTTGATTGTTTTCCTGTTCCCAGAAGTCTTAGTAGTCCTTGAGACATTTAAACAAACAGAACTCTAAACTTTAGCTTTCTAATATTAGTGCAAGCGATTACAATTACGAATCGAAATGGCTGAATTAAGAAACAAAATTTACCAAAGAAATGAATTTAAATATTGACCCCAAGGAAATATGTACTCAGAGGTTAAGACGAGGACCTGCCGCCGCATATAATTTGATAAAGATTCATCAGCGTCTCGACGACTTTCAGACGAAGCTGCTCAAGTGCTCACGATATTAATTTAGTGGAGGGCGATTAAAATATAGACTGATTAATTGAGTTACTTTAAAGGTTGATTTACATGTCTATAATACGGAGTCTGTGGTTTTATTTAATACTAGCTGACGCTGCAAACTTTTCAACACTTGACGTTGATAGCTACTGAAGCTTGTATCGGAAAAATGTGAGTATTTTTCCTGTTAACCCTGCGAGTTTTCTAGCTTTTCTATTAATAACAACCTTTTCGAAATCCTAAAGCTATCGCTTTATTAGCACTACTTCTTTACCCGTGACTACGTTAGGTTTTTTTATAAAACATATAGCATTTTAATGAACTCAGGCATTTAACTATACACATACCAAATTTCGTCGAAATAGGTTGAGCGGTTTAGCCGTAAGTGTCACAGACAAACGTTTGCATTTGAAATATTTAGTTTTAGATTTCATATAGCTGAACACCTTAGATAACAAAAACAGACAATATAAGATTTATAGTTTTCTTTTTATTTTCTGTTATTTGATACTAACTGTTACCGCGAACTTCGTTTCGCCCGTTCAGTTTGTAGGGGAAAAATTAAAATGTTGTTTCTTCCAGTTTCTTCACAATCGAACGGGATAAAAAGTACCCTATGTCCTACTCCCAGTTCTAAGCTACCTCCCCACCAAATTTCAGTGTAATCGATTCAGCTGTTCTTGAGTTATAATTAGTGTAGCTAACACCACTTTCTTTTACACATGTCTAGATATTTGTTTTATGTATGTAACAGTTATTGTAGTGAACAGTGAAACATGATTATCGATTCCAATTTTATTTTATTTTATCAAAAAAGAAGTAGATGTCACTTTTGAGGCTATAAAAGTCCTAGTTTAAAGTTGTATATTACTCAACAATTGGACTTTTTGATTAGCCCGTTGAAGAAAAATCTACAGAATCCAATCTATACAAATAGTCTAATTTTATAATAACAATTTAGTTGAAATAATTAATTAAACTACATTGTTAATATTGGTTTCAAACTTTGACTAAAAGACGCTGATATATTTTAGTCGATAGGATAAACTATGTATACTTATTTTATTTTTATTTGATAGGGAAATAAATAGCAAAAGTTTAAAAAAAATAGGAAAATGAATTAATAACAGTCAGCCAATACAGATTTTCACAACTAGATACAAAATACATATAGAAGCTATAACACCAAAAACGAAGAACTAAATTAGTATAATTATTAAAATGAAAAGAATATGAAATGCGTATGCAAGTACATACTAATTTCACATTAAATATTGACATTAAGTTACAAAGAAAAACATATTGCTCAGTAATAGTCTTGCCGATTCAACATTTTTATGAAATAAGTCTAAATCAATTTCATATTCATATTAAATCATATTTCAATTTAGTGCATTCTATCCAAAGCGTGTACACTAGCCCTAGAACGACCAACATTTTACCGATGAAAGGGAGACTAAATAATGACAGTCAATTTTCGATATATTTTTTGATATTGTAACACTATTCCACTATAATAAGTGAACGGATTACAGAAAGTTTTAGAGAAAGTAAGTTCTTGTGTTTAAATTTAAAGTTTATTTGTATTATATTCCTGCAAATCCTACTAATATTGTAAGTGCCAAAGTTTGTGAGTATGTTGTATGGATGTTTGTTACTCTTTCACGCCCGAATGGCTGCACGGATTTGTCTTAAATTTGGAACACAGATAGATTGTGACCTGGATTAACATACAGGATACTTTTGATCTCGACCGCACTACGGGCTCCTGTGGAAATGCCGGCGAAGTCGCAGGAAACAGGTAGAATTAAAATAAAAGTGTTTTTACATTTTTCCGTCGAAATGACTGAAAAGAGTTTTATAAATTTCAGGTCTTATAGAAGAATATAGTACACTTATTTATAGCGATATCTCCATGAGCTCCTGTGAATGAACTAAATAGCTTTACCTAGTAAATCGTGAAACAGCGGACAATAGCTATTTATACTTCCATCCATATTAATGTTAGAAATGCTAAGCCTATCTGTCTGTCTATTACGTTTTTTAGGGCTAAGCCGCTGGACTCATTTGGATGAAATTGGATATGAAGATTGTAAAAGACCCAAGTTCAAGCCTAGATACATAAACAACATAATACTTTAAAAAAAATAACAACCAAATGACTATAATGGAGAGTGAAAGTTATAGAAAAAAGTATTTTACGCTAACAAAGTCGCGAGTATACTTTTTGCAAGAAAATAAACTTTAGAGATATCGTTTCAATATTGTTTATTAGTTTGTGATTTTCGTCGTTTTGATAAATTTTGATATAAAGAATATTAAAGATCCAAGTTTAGGTTATCCAATAGCCTACTTTTAGAGAAATTTGACCCCTAAATTAAAGAATGACAATGGATTGTAGAAAAATCTATTCTAAGCTACCAAAGTAACAAGTACTAGGATTCTTTTAATGTTAGGAAATAAACTTAAGACATAGTTTCAATGTTGATTAATAGTTTGTGATTTTCTTTGGCATTTCCCCGTTGGTCGAGTAGAAATGAATGTAAATCAATTTATTTGCATACTTCAATAATCAAATACCACCATTTCTAATTGAATAATAGCAGAGGCAATTACAAATAAAAAAAAACAGCGCAGCCAATCAACAGTGAATAGTTTTACAGAGACAACAATCCTGTTACATCCATATTGAAAAAAAAGCAGACAGAGCATACACGCGGAAACTGATAGTGCCATCCTTTGAAATGCGGTGTTGCTTTGGTATTTTCTGCAACGAAATAATAAAAGCATAGCGACATTTTATTTATTTAAAGGGTATGCTTGAAATTTGTTTATATTTTTTTTATATTAATTGACGTGCTGATGAAACTGAGGAAATACCCTGTGTCAATAGTGTGTTACCAACTAGAAGTTATGATGTTTGGCTTTTGGCCTGCTTTGTCTAATTCTGTGACTATTACGTCAGTAATACTTTCCACTTTTGGACATCGCGTCAGAGCTTAAGGTATCATGCCAATCATCTCGATGCGTGGCGATCTACAACTGTGCGATTCCGAAGACATTTTTTAACCCGTATAACACCTTTTTGGAATCAGTTACCGAGGGCGGTATTCCCAAACGATTATGACTTAGAAACCTTCAAGAAAAGAGCGTACTCATTCTTTAAAGGTCGGCAACGCATCTGTGATACTCCTGGTGTTGCGGATGTCCGTGGGC
This sequence comes from Calephelis virginiensis, assembly GCA_002245475.1. Classification (NCBI taxonomy): domain Eukaryota; kingdom Metazoa; phylum Arthropoda; class Insecta; order Lepidoptera; family Riodinidae; genus Calephelis; species Calephelis virginiensis. The sequence goes on from NJDC01002593.1 coordinate 187,294, forward strand.
GGAGGTGATCACTTTCCATCAGGTGACCCACTTGCTCGTTTGCCTCCTCTTCTATAAAAAAAAAAAAACTCGCCATTGTCTCATGCTGGAGGATAGCGAAGCCAGTTTATGTGAGAGATCAGGGAACAATCACAAGGCTCTCCTGATGGTAAGAGACAACTATGGTCTATAGACACCATAGATGTTACGGGTGTTTCGCCATCTGAGACCGGAATGTTAGGCCTATTGTGCAAGGCCATGGGCTACCCTACTCTCTGGACCGAAATATCAGAGTTATAATGGCGTCAGAAAGATATAAGCGGTCTATCCCTAAACGGACAAGTTGCTGCACGGCACTCTACCAGCAGTGGTCTTGTTGGTGATGTATCTTCACGTCGATATCCCCTAAGAGGTAGGCAGAGGCACAACCAGGGCTCCTACGACTAGCCGAAGACACTAAGTCCCACAATGAGATAGGTGACAAGCCTATCGCCAACCGGGTACATATCCAATCTCGAGCAACATTTTTTTTATTAGAAAATTGGAAAACCCAATTTTTCTTCTTGTTGCCCGACCCGGGATTCGAACCCGGGACCTCATGCAGTCAAGTCCAAAACCTGAACCGCTAGACCACGGAGGTTGGTAATGTCCTATATTTTAATCAGTGCTCGCTTCTTTCGAGCTGCTTGGCGGATCGGCAGATGGTCTATTCCACACGGCGAACCCGGACCAACACGGGAAAAGACACGTGTTCAAAAACGGGACCCATTATATAATGTAGATACCAATAATATCGAGAATGATATAAGCAATGGTAGCATTTTAACACGAGGATGTTTGTATTTTTGGTCTCTATCTCATAACAAAAAAAAAACATTTTAGATTACTTTAAAACGTCTTCACATTATTCGTTTATGATTACACAATAAAACATGCCATTTATCATTTTCAATTGTCTGCAGCTAATACGTTTACAGGAATATTAAATTATTTTCCCCCGACCCTAACATATTCCCTGTACCTACTAAAGTTACGCTATGTGCGGGTACTAAGGTTGCCTCTCCCAGAATTTCAGGAGTCTTGGAATTCAGACTTAAAAAATATATTACGAAAAATATTTTTCTTATACGAGTACGAGTACATTACCTTTACAGGGCTGAACTGTCAATTAGTTCAATTTAATCAATAGTCAATAGATGCTGATATAATTGTAATTAGTTATGTTTAAGTACGAAAAATTGCATATTAATGCTTTCTGGTACTGTAGGTAATGGTAATAACAAAAAATGGTCATTTATATTTTACTAAACTTTATATGCAACTTTGCTCATATTTAAGTCATTAAAAAGTATCTTCACGCCCATATCCCTCAAGGAGTTAGACAGAGGCACACCAAGAGCCCCTACGACTAGCCGAAGACACTAAGTCCCACAATGTGATAGGTGGCATGCCTTTCGCCAACCGGGCACATGTCCAATCCTGGGCAACGTTATTTTTATTAGAAAATTGAAAATAAACATTCAAGAAGTCAAATCCGACGCCGGACCGCTAGACTAAATAGGCGACACTTTTAATACCTCCAAGAATAAGTGAGTAAAGTTTTACATATATTGTTTTAGTAATTTTCGCGTGAAAGTAACAATCATAATGTAAATGCGCATTTGTAATATTAGTATGGATTTTCTGCGTCTCTACAGTTTTGTGTTTTGCAAAACAAAGTCTGCGTGACTTAAATATTCATGTTAATTAATACAAGGATACAAATAATCAAAAACTGGCAATTTCTTTTGATTTTAGTCATTCACCTTTAGTAATTCTTGCAAATGGAGATGAATTTTAAAAGGAAACAAAGCGACACACAGTATTCATGTTAACCAATACAAGGATTTAAATAATCGAAAACAGGTTATTTCGTTTGGTTTTAGCCATTACCATGCAATTCATGAACATGGCGATAAATATTAAAAGAAAACAGAGACACACGCAGCACACACGTTAATCAATACAAGTGTTTCCACTTGAAAATACTAAGAGGTGGTAACCCTAGCGTTTACGTACAATGATGTAAAGAGGACGCCATTGCCGCCGACACCAAATTAAGTAACTCTTCAAAACACTTGTCATTGCGACAAGATATAAATACGCACAAAACCCCTCTCGCTCTCTAGCAAAGGGTTCTAAGCCGTCTGTAAGCTGGGGATTGTTAATTTTTACTGTTTCATTTTTATAAGGTAATAACGCCTTTATTATATAGAACCACTTGTAGACTAGCGGCCAATGTTAATAATGTATCTCAAAATAATGGATTTCAAGCAATCTAGATAGCTGCGTATCCGGCGGCCTATCCCATATTAATTGACATATTTATCCTGTCCACAGATATGTTATTGGCAAGCGATAACATAAAAATGGATCAAAATATCAATCTTGGACAGTAAGTTTTGGATTAGGATCGATTATTAATATTGGCCGTAGGTAGACTTGTCTTTTCCAACAGACTTGAAAAAAGTGTGTGTGTGTATGTATGTGGAATCATAACTTTCGAACTAAGAACTGATACCAATATGGTCAGAAAACTTTTCTTTAATTTTATGATATTGGAAGACAAACAAGCAAACGGATTTCCTGATGGTCAGAAATTCACGCCGCCTCGAGACACCAAAGGTAGTAATAGTGCGTTGTCAACCAGAAGCCGGCATATTAGACCTCGAACAAAAGTGAGTTTACCGTCTACCTTATCCTCAGAATTTGTCGGCCGAAATAGGTAATGCGATCGAACCGCTGCTAAACTCTCCCACTAGTTAACGCGATCGAGTTGATTTTTATTACCTATTCCGCCTTACATATTCCTGCCGCCATAAGCATAGGCTCACCGTCACTAACATCTGACTAGGTGGTAGAGCTTAGCAGCGACTCGCCCGGATTGGTACCACCGCCTTATCTATTCCTGTCGCCATAACGTCATGACGTGTTCCGGTTCGGAGGGTAAGGTAGCCGGTAAACTTACTTTTGCTCGAAGCCTGACATCTCGACTTCAGGATGGCAATGCCCCATTACCACCTTTGGTGTCTCTAGGCGGCGTTAATTTCTTACCATCAGGAAATCAGTCTGTTTGTTTGCCATCCAATATCATAAAAAAAATACTTTCTTCTTTAGGCACACTCATACTTGATCGCTTATAGCTCCTGAGATTTTTGTAGAATTCTTTTAACCTATAAAGATGGAAGCGAATTACTAAAGCAGGATTCTATATTTCATATGAAATTTTCACGATGAGGCTTTTTCCTTTTTGCAGTTTCATTATTAATTCCAGGATGTTCTGCATAATGAAACTTATATTATAGGCAAATAAACCTATATATTTCCTCTGATCTGACTTTTATAGTATCACTAGCGGCCCGCCCCGGCTTCGCACGGTTATAAAATATACATATAAACCTTCCTCTTCAATCACTTAATATATTAAAAAAAACCAAATCAAAATCCGTTTCGTAGTTTTAAAGATTTAAGCATACGAAGGTACATAGGGACAGAGGAAACGACTTTGTGTATACTATGTAGTGATTAACCATATGAACCTTTTTATTTCCAATAACAAATATTTATAGTAATATTTTCTTTAATAAACAAGAATGCAAATATTTCTGACCTAAACTTTAAGCGTATTCATGGACTAGATAAATTATAGATGTTTTGAATACGAAAATTGCAATAATTTTGTCCTGACATTTACATATTGTAATTTTTTTAATAATAAATATTTATCTAGTGCCTTTTTATTAAAATAAATATTATATTGGGTCATTATATCGCCTCTGTGGTCTAGCAGTCTAGGTGGGACTTGACTACATGAAGTTCCGGGTTCGATTCTCGGGTCGGGCTACAAAAAGAAAATTCCGTTTTTCCAATTTTCTAATAAGAAAACGTTGCCCGGGATTGGATATGTACCCGGTTGGCGATAGGCGTACCACCTATCACTTATGGGACTTAGTGTCTTCGGCTAATCGTGGGTGCCCTGGTTGTCCCTCGGCCTACTCCTTCGGGGATAAGGACGTAAAGACATTTATATATTGTCATTACTGACAAGACAGCTAGTGACAGAGTCCTGTGGACCAACATCCCCAGGCAGGAAGTCATAGCCTTTCCTATTTCTCACGCCCTATTAACACTGTCAATTTCCGGTCCGGAGTATCCTATTTAGTAGCTAGGTAGTCTCTTACCATCAGAAGCTCTAATTCGTTCGTTTTAAAAAAGTTTTGATAATAAATAAATTTTTTCTTTAAAACTGTTTTTCTTATAAAAATAGGTACTATAAAGGAGATAGACCCTTAACAATACTTTTTAACTTCCGATGGAAAAAGAGGGATGTTATAAGTTTGACGTATCTATGTGTCTGTCTGTGGCATCATAGCTCCTGAATGGACGGACCGATTTTGATGCGTATTTCTATATCGAAAGCTGGCGAAATGGCCCTGAATACATTTATTTTTTTAATGATTTTTTTATTTTTATGATATTGGAAGGCCAACAAGCAGACGGATTATTTGATGGTAAGAAATTCACGTCACCTAGAGACACCAAAGGTAGTAATGGTGTGTTGCCATATCAGAAGCCGGGACCTCAAGCAAAAGTAAATTTACCGGCTAACTCACCCTCCGTACCGGAACACGTCAATGTCAAGCACTGACGTTGTGGCGGCAGGAATTGATAAGGCGGGGGTACCAATCCGGGCGAGTCGCTGCGAAACTCTACCACCTAATGGGATGTCACGGTGTTAGTTACGTTAAGCCTATGCTCGCCTTTTACGGTAGATTTTATTGGGAGTTAATGTTTAAAAAAAAAGTATATTCAAGCCCATATGAAGAGGTAAGCAGAAGCACAACCAGGGCACCCACGACTAGCGGAAGACACTAAGTCCCAAAAATGTGATTGGCGCCAAGCTGAGCAACAATTTTTTATTAGAAAATTGAAAAAACCTACATTTTCGTGTTGTTGATTGACCCGAGAATCTAACGCGAGACCTTATTTTAATTTTATGATTAAATTAATAAATAACTTTTATATTAAATAACCTTTTTTGTAGACAGTCGATTCTTTTTCGATTATAATTATTAAAATTAATTTCTATCGAAAACATATTTTCCAACTTTTTTTTTGCAAAAATAATAATGAAGATGACACAGGTTGTCTTTGGTTAGAAACTCAGAATAATAACAAATTCAAAGCTTAATAACGTATCAAAAAAATCTCCGTTTAGCCACAAATGAAAGAAAACGAATTATTACATTTTAAAAGAAAAAGGTTGATTGTGTGCAATTAACGTAAGAATTACCGGGACCCTGCTTTACAGAGAAAAGGGTTCCGGCGACCTGAATAACGTAAATTACCATCTTCTCCAAGGACCTGACCTATATTAGGTGTAATTAAGTTATATATTATTTCTCGCATTATGACTTCATGTTAAAGTAGTTTTTGAGTGGTTAAGCTTAACAAGGTTCCATTTGAAACTGTTGTTCTTGTCATTTTTTAAGAACTGAGTATTTCTGTTGGTTATTACGCAACTTTGGAGTAGATTTGTACAGTAATTGTTAAATTGACTCGTTGGTCGAGAAGCTAGCGTGCACGCCTAAGTACATCGCTCGGGTTCGATTCCCAAAGAGCCCACGCATTTGTGTGACGAACATTTAGATGTTCGCTTTTCCGGGTCTGAGTGTTTATTAAATGTATTCAGGTATCTATTTAAGTATTGCTATGTAATCGTTGACTAACACCCATAACACAAGCATATAATTTGCTTACTTTGGGGTTAGATTCAATTTATGTAAATTGTCCAGGGATATTTATTCATAATAACTAGTGGTCACCCATTGGTCGAAATTCGACCATAATCAATTTCAATATCTTGTTGATAAGAACATCATCTTCATTTCTCAAGACCAAATAATTTGTTTCCAAACTTTATAGTGCGCCATCTGTGATCTTTTATCGTTATTATCAATATATTTGTTTGTGTGTGTCAACTGCATGGTAGTGTGGGTAATGTTTTATTTATTGATTTAATGTACTTTATAAGCATTATTATTGAAAAATATTAGCATTCTGCACTTCTCCTACATATAACCTATAAGTGTGCCAAATTGTATGCTCTTGCATCGGCGCAATTTTCGTAAAAAGGGGTCCAAAGCCTTGGCATCACGTATTAATATATAGATAAGCAAAAATAATCTACGATACATAAGATAATTCAATTTAATTTGACACATAGCACTCGATAGAGTTTAGATCGCTGATTTCTAATTTTTAATGTTTAACGGAAAAATAGGTTTGACGTTTATGTGCATGTGTTTGTATATTGCATCATAACTTAGTAACGGATAGCCTGATTTTGATTTTGATTTTTTCGTTTCAAAGATAGCGTGATCGAGATGGTTCAGATATTTTAGCATGTACGGGTTCTCGGACGTTAATTATTTTCGAAGTGACACATGGAGGTGCGGTGGGTCGAGCTGGACCTCGACCCCAAGAGCTATAGTAGACTAGGGTAAAACATGCTAAGATTGCGAGTGACAGAAGGATAGATATAGGTAAGGATTAAGTCAATGACCTTTGTGATCTCCTGTGTCTCAATTATCACCACAACACTGTCTTTTATTCACTCGCATCGAGAATTGTGATATCGTTCAAATCTTATTCTTATTTTATATCTTTAGCGATTGTGGGCGTGGGTATCTATGCGGCGATGCGATATTTTGGAAGGGGAAAACTAAGGGTAGGAATTCAGGATATGACAATTGTCACTCACAATAGCGGCAGATTCAAATTGGCGCTACCAACAACTTCTTTAGCGGCGTTGCGCACATTTTTTGGAATGGGTAAAAACTTCTAAACTCGCGTCAGGACACGTGACCTGATCGAAAATTCGTAAGACGGCGCAGGGCGCTTGCGCGAATGTTCGTGTTGTCATGTTTGTGTACGATAGCGCAATAAACGAATATTTCACTCTACCGCACAAATTATAGTGCTTTCATACTTATAATTAAAGCAATTCGTGCAAATTTATTTCCTAACTATTCCAAAATATCAAAAATGCACAATGTTAATAATCAAGTTTTCACTTCTGCCGGCCCTCGCGGCGTGCAACCCGTCGTTTTTTTTTATTTTAATGTTATTACGTAATATATTAGCCGAACCTTACATACACAAGTTTTTTGAAAATTCGCTTAGTAGCAGAGGGCTTTTAAAAGCTCTTTATTTTTTTTATGTAAATATCCTTCTTATTCTCCAGGTGATACCAAACACATCAGAAAAATAATTAACAAAATTGACCAATCCGTTCACGCATGCCGCGGTGGCTAATATTATGTTTTCATGTTTATTTATGTGTATTTATGACACAAAAATATATCGTTATGTTTCATACCATTACATGATATATAGAAGAACAACATTTGCCGGGATAGCTAGTATCATTTACACAGTTTTTTCAGGTAGTAAAGCTTAGCAACGACTCGTTCAGATTGGAACAACGTCTTACCTATCATTTCCACAACGTCAGTGTTTGCTAGTGTTGTGTGCCAATCTTGAAGGCTAGGATCTAGCGTTGAATATGTAAGCCCCCAATGACTTGGACATTAAATACTTTTTTGTTATAAAAATGTAGACAACCCAGCTTCAAGTTGGCAACGCACCATTGCCACCTTTGGTATTGAAAGTCAAATATTTTTTATTAACAAATAACTCATTGTTAGTCTTCTAACCTCATATCAAATATATAATAAATTTATGATAACAAAGGTTTAATTTAAATGTCAGTTTTAACGATGGCAGTATAATTTTATTAAGCGTAGCTGTTCCAAGGAAGATTAAACGAAAGTAACTAGCGTTAAATTCTATCATTAAGTCGCTTATTAAACATTTCTGTTTCATTATTCGGTGTTTAGTATGTTTAATAAAGTATATCAATAAAACAGAATACTTGCACATCGAAATATTAGTTTAATTTAGGAATTAATATTTTATTACTAATCAAGAAGGTAGTTTTTTTTCGGCTAGTCGTGGGTGCTCTGGTTGTGCCTCTGCCAACCATCTTCGGGGATACAGGCGTGAAGATACTTTTTAAGAATGTTTTTTTGCCAGATAAGAAGGATTTTCAGAATATAAGAAACCCACGTCGATTCCAGACACAAAGGATGGTAACGTAGTTTACAACCTAGTGTTAATTTATATAACCAAATCAATAGCCATAAGACACCTGGTGGTAGAACTGTAAAGCAACTTGCCGGTGTAGGCATCCTTACCTTTTTCTGTCGCCATAATGACTCTGTCATTGGTCAGTTCGGAGGGTTAGCCAGTTGGTCAAAGACGTGAATATTTTTTTTGGCTATCCTACTCTTTATACTAAAAAACTCCAGTGGCGAACTTTATGGTTACAGGAATAGTACCAATCCAAACAGCTTCTTGTTAATTCCACGGTTGTTTTGGTCACGGTGTTATTCAGAAAACACATACATATCTTCACGCCAAGACCCTTACGGGGTAAGCAGGAAGTATCAAGTGCTAAAACCTTACGATCCTGGCAAACCTGCCTGGCTTCCTCCATATTCATTACCCTTTTCTGTTTCGGAGGCTCTTGGCACCACTTTCGGATAACACCCGAGCGATTAGATCGTGAAATATCAGCCAATACACCTACATCCATCGACATTCGCATTGTATATCTTCTTTGCCAATCTCTCATCTGTCATTCTTTCTACATATCCGAACTGGCGGAGTATATTCTTTCTTATTTTGACACCAACACTTTCTTTCAATCCTACTCTTTCTCGGATCTCACTGTTACGAATGCGGTCAGCAAGTCAGTCAGCAAAGAATTTGGTTTACAACAAACTGCGGTTGATGTACTTATTTCCTTACAGTAAAAAATACCTTTAAAACAAACAGTAGATATCCGACAGATGGATATCTCACAACGGAAACGAAAAAACATTCCCATATTCAGTTTAAAATTATTCGCGAATAAAAAATCTAGGTCGATACATAGCACGAATATGAAACAATGTTAATTAAAAGTGAACTGGACAAAGCTCCATATAGCATTCCTGAATATTCCACTAGTCCATTCGGCGATCGTGGTGTTTGATTAACCTATTTTAAGAAGCTTTTACAGAGATTCCCAACATGTCTACTACTTCGTTTTCCTGTATCCCACTCCCATTGTTATTCAAATTCCTTAACTTTTCAACCGACGAAAAAAGGAGGAGGTTCTCAATTCGACCCGTATGTTTTTTTTTGTATGTACGTTCCGCGATTATTCCGGTGTTTGTGGACGGATGTTTAAATTTGTTTTTTTAATTGAAAGCCTATACTCCCGCGGTGTTCACATTATAATTTGGTTCAGGTCTACATTAGCATTCATGAGAAAACCACATATGTTCCAAATTTGAAGTCGGTTTTTTGCAGTTTTACTGCGTTTAAATAATCGTTGCCGTCAAATTATGGAATTCACTCCCTCTAGAGGTCCGCGACAACACTTCCTTACCCATCTTCAAAAAACGGTTGAAAAAATATTATTTAACACTTGCATAAAAATTTGTGACTTTCAGGTTTCTTATTTATTTGGATTTATTAATATTATTTATATTGTTTCATAGTATGTCATTGTTATGAGTTTTTTTTTTATATTCTTATTATGTTTAGGTTATTTATTTATTGTGCATACCTTCCGCTGTTTCGTCACAGATTCTAATTTTTAAGGGTTGACTGGAAGAAATCTGAAGACCTAGAGATAAGCCTAGTTCTTTTTATTTCTGTTTATCACTATCTATGTTTTATGTCATAAATTGTGCACAATAAAGAATTAAATAAATAAATGTGTATCCACTGAGATAACAATATTTTAAGCACAGTCAAACTTCAAAAAGCAACTGATTTAGTAGCACATTATTAAGATACACATAAATAATGTATATACATCAGGACCTTTACCTTTTGAAAAAATAACCATCTAAATCCATTCACAACTGGCGAAGTTGACGCATCACAAATACATAATTAGAACATGCAAACGAATTGAGAGTCTCCTCTAATTAGGAGTCATTTAAAATGAGCCTCTACTCATCTCTCATGTCTCTTAGATAATGATATAATCTAGTTTTTAGACAATCATTCTATAATACACTTTGAACTGTTCTTAAGTCATTTGCATCAAAAACATGTATAACTATAAAATGAATTTATGTTTACAAATCAAAAATATTAATTAGGAGTTTAAGTTTTATCCCTGATGATGCTTTTATAAGCGAAACTGGTAGACTATTAATAAAGTAATAAACTATAAGTGATACGTTTTTTTTTTATGATATTGGAAGGCAAACAAGCAGACGGATTTCCTGATGGTGAGAAATTCTCGCAGCTTAGAGACACCAAAGGTGGTAATGATGCGTTGTCAACCAGAGGCCGGGATGTCGTGCCTCGAGCAAAAGAAAGTTTACTGGCTACCTTACCCTCCAAACCGGAACACGTCATGACGTTATGGCGGCAGGAATAGATAAGGCGGTGGTACCAATCCGGGTGAGTCGCTGCGAAACTCTATCACAACTTTATAACAATACAAGTAATATTTGGAATTTTTACTAAGCGTTGACGATGGAAAACATCAAAAATAATGTTAACCTCTTATCACTAGGAGAGCCGTTAACCTGTCCTGTACATACAAGAGGTAACAAGTGTTAGTAGATCTATTAAACATTATAAATAATGTTTAATAGAATTAAAATGTCAAAAACAAATCCATCTTCATTAGTGCAGCAAAACATTTTTCAGCAGTAACTTTATTTATTTAAATAAAAAACCTTTTTAGCATAAAAAGGCAAACTAAAAATCAAATTTTACTATAACAGTATCAATATTTTAGTTTGCTGCTTGTAACTATATAGCTAAATCAATCTTCTAAACCTAAATACAACAATATCTTACCATTTATCAGACGAAAATATTGAATGGGATCAATCGAGAAATACCTGATTTAAAAAAAAACAAATCATTAAGTATTTTCATTTGGTAAAAAGTAACAGACTTAAATAGTCGAAAAGATAAGTTTACCTCTTTTTAGAAGTAGGTAAAAAATATTGAGAATCGTTGATTTACGTTATCTACAATAGCGCTATGGATTAGTTTTGTAAATTGGACATTCGCGCTCAGAACAAATCTTTTACAATTTTAAAGTTCTATGTTTGGTCTGTGAAGATTAATTTCATATATTTGTGAATATTTCTACCTCACAAAATATGGTTAAAGACGTACCATACAGACTTTTTAATCAATGTATCTCGAACGTTTTAAAATAACTTTCAGTAGTACTATTTAAATTATGAGCTTCGGCTATATTCGTCAAGCTTCGTAAATCCGAATGTATTTTAAAGATATTTATATGAAGTTGTTATAACACATAATAAATTATTTCGCTTAAATTTAGATTAGGTCAGCCAATTTAAATATAAAAGTATAGAGTAAAAAGTGTAAAGCCGAAACACATAATTTAAATAGGAGTACTGTACTTATAAACGTACGTACTTAAGTCCTTGATAACAATAATTGCCTCTATGCTTGACACATTTTAAAATGGTCGTAAATAGGTCATTACATACCACTGGCGAAATAGTTGTGCAACACTTAGCCTGGTTGCTGATCCTTTTTAGCCATTTTGACCGCCTCGTTGGTCGAGTGGCTAGCGTACACGCCTACCTACATCAACCGCGAGGCTCGGGTTCGATTCCCGACGGGGGCAGGCATTTGTGTGATGAACATTTAGATGTCTGCATTTCCGGGTCTGGGTGTTTATTAAATTTATTCTGGTATCTATTTAAGTATTTCTATGTATAAGTATCGTTGACTGACACCCATAACACAAGCATATAATTTGCTTAATTTGGGGTTAGATTCAATTTGTGTAACTTGTCCAGTTAAATGTATTATATATGTATGTATAATTAAATAAATGCAGTAAAACTGCAAAAACCGACTAAAATTGTATTATTAAGTAGGTACAACGTCGCGATTTGATCATTTTTTTTCGAAATGGTCCAATATAAATTTCATCAACATCTTAAAAGTCAGATCAAGATAAAACTGATATGACGCCACTTGGGAATTATAACCTATCTTTCTAAAAATGAACCACCAAAATCGTTTGACTTTCGGAAGAGTAATCGTGTGACAGCATACAAAAAAACATTCAGTTCCATTTTTAATCTCCTTCTTTTATGGAGGGTTAAAAAATACCTACTTCTTTACGTTCATTCAGAAAGATGTTACTGGTACTTTACCATCTTACAGCCAGGATTTCAAACCAATGTACAGTACTACTACTATTTAAGTACTTCGGCTTTACACTTTTTATACTTTTATTTTAAAATTTGCTGACCTAATCTAAATTTAAGCGAAATAATACATTATGTGTAATAACAACTCTATATAGATATCTTTAAAATACATTCGGATTTCCGAAGCTTGACGAAATAGCCGAAACGCATAACTTAAATAGTACTACTGTATGTTAGTCTACCGACTACATAAAATCTAAAGAATGGGGTAAAGATTATCTTCTTAACGTTCCACTGTTAAATATATTTTCTACAGTCTACCTCGTTTTCTACTCATCTGGTCAGATATTGTCGTTACCTTCCAGGATTGCTGCGAAATTGTTTTAGCACAATTTAAATGCCAGAAAGTACAAAATGCTTTTTTCTTTTAAGTAATAGGTCAGCGAATAAGCACACGGGTCTATGATGGAAAGACACAACCGTGGCCTATAGACATTATAGATGCTACAGATACGTCGTCGCTGTCTAGTAGCCAGGATATCAGGCTGACCAGACATGACAAAGTAATTATGGTGGCAGTATTAAATTAGGTGCAGGGGTGGAAACTGATTCAAAGGTCAAAAATACTGATTTTACTGACTAACATACCCTAAATTACGGACCATTTACTGACCAAATCTCTAAAATATTTAATAGGCCAATTCAACATTAAATTAAATATGTTAGTTATTGTTAGTTACTTATGTTAATAGTATTTTGGAGTATATTGGTAAGAGATATTTTTACATTTGGCCTCTTTAGACAGCTACTGAAAAGATAACATTGTTCAGAGCTATTACAAAATCCAGCCCCTGATCCTTAAAAAACTGACTTGACTGTTTTTCGAAAAAAACTGACTTTTACTGACTTAAGCCAAAAAAACTGACTTAAGCAAAAAAACTAACTTAAGCCAAAAAAACTGACTTAAGCAAAAAAACTGACTTAAGCCAAAAAAACTGACTTTTACTGACTTAACTGACCATTTTCCACCCTGTGGGTGGTGAATCCCTACCGAGACAAGAGTTGTTGCACAGCACTACCATCTGTGGTCTTGTTAGTACTAACTGACACTTTAACCAGTGCTCGCTTCTTATGAGCTACCTGGAAGAGAGGTAGATAGTTTATTCTACTCAGCGGATCCTGAGGAAAAAGCTGTCTTTAATTTCAATGTTAAACTCTTCAAGTCTGAAAGTACGTCAGGAAGTTAAGCCCAATGTGCAAAAAGAGGGGGCCCTATCCAGTCAAGATGCTCTTCAGTATTCTACCAGTGATCTTACTAACAAATGACCCATTGCACATTCACCGCTTACAAGTGGCCAGACAAGGAGCTAGATGATCTACTAACGGGGGCCCCGTTACAATAATAACACGTTTAATTTGTAGTGTATTAATTCATTCAAACTACGGATAATCGTCACTAAGTATAACGTATATAAACCTATGTATAAGTCGTAAACTCGGTATATTTAGCTGAAGCGGTCACCGTAACGTTTTATGGGAATGTCAGTACATATTGCGCGTAGTGTATCAATACGCGCAATATGTACTGACGCAATATGAATAGTCCCTTCAAACCACAACAACCAAGTAGCTCTGACCGCGAAATGAGCTATACCACTGTTCGTACATTACTGCGACGGTTTTACAGTAATAGTAAACAAACCAGGTTTAATAGAGTTAGTATGCTATTTATCCTTAATGTCCTCGTATATTAGTTTCGGGATTCTTTCTTCTTTCTTTAGGTTTTGGCCTTCACGTTAGTATTTAGCCATTAGTCAAGTAGAAATTTGCATCAAATTTTATATCAATTTCAATTAATTTTAATTAGTCATCAGTCATAAGTCGCCAATAAGTCATGTCAGGCTCTTGGGTAAAACGGTGGCCTTTTTACACAAGCTCATGTAATGAGTTTTGGCGGCAACGAGGAAATATGCGATACGCTCATTTCTTCATGATTATTTTATTTGTGCACTTTCACTGAACAAAATTGTATAAAATGCCACCAAAATTGACTAATTTCACTCAATATTAACACGTTATTCAATAATTATGAAAAAAACTTCGACCATCTTTTCTCTCGATGTCGCCAAAACTCTAGTTTCGGGATTAGATTTAATTCGCGATCGATTTGCTCCTATCATATTGTTAGAAAGTATTTTCAGCTAGTGGGTGAGTTCAAAATTATGTCTAGAGTCTTCAAAACTGGGGGAGTT
>NJDC01002594.1:0-23381 GCA_002245475.1 Calephelis virginiensis
TGCCCTGGTTGTGCCTCTGCCTACCTCTTCGGGGATATGGGCGTGAAGATACTTTTATTATCACAAATGGGTTAGTTTACAACAAGCTATAGAAATGTAGACATTCAGATTGTTAACCCGTTTTAATTACTAACCCGTTAACCTGTGATAAGCCAGCCATGAAAAAATATTTATCTGTATGAATAATAAATATCAATGAATACCAAAATAAGCGCAGTGAAACTACACAAACCGAATCCAACTAGGTAGGTATTTCATTGCGTTCCAAGTCGCGGTTTGATAATTCTTTTTTGGAAGATAGCAAATTATTCCCAAAAAAAAGTAAAATAGTAATGGTACGTGGTAGATTTTAATTGAAGTACACTTAGTTAACTTGTAAATATCAATAAAATAACAACTTACAGTAAACTCCATCTATCAAGTAACTTATTTGTTTCCAAGAAAACACTTCCTGTAAGTTCGCGTCTCGTGTAGATTTTTGTGCGACTGATACTTGAAACAAAAACAACAATTTTAATACGAACATAATCACGAACTTTAACAAAACACAACCGGTTTAATTCTCGGGTGTTTTGTTACTGCAGTTCAGTTTGTGGCAAAGAGTAAAGTAATATTTAGTCTGCTTCTTGCTAGGTGACCCATACGCTCGCATTTATTTAAAAGTGCGTTTATCGTCGGTGGTACTGCAATATATTCCACTTTAAAAAAGGAGCATGGGTTATTTTTAACTGGCGAATTGTTTTATATAGTAAACAAATCACGAGAAATGTTTCAATGTGTTGCAATAAGTAGCAGATGGAAGGTAGTAGATAGGTATATTACCCATTTAATTATGATATTTAGCTTTTTTCTCTTCTGTAAAATCAGTTTCGAGTCAAAACCTATTGTCCTAATCGGTTAAAAACCTTTATTAACCGGTATTTTTCAAATATACCAATTTGCAGTATCACAGACTTTATATTATTATATTTATCTTTTAGGGGTTCTACACGGATTAAAACATTGGTAGTAGACATTAGTTTGCATCCGTGTGGAACGTAGATTTAATCCAAATTTTGATTTGTTTCAAACAAAATTTCCACCAGGGTCACCTTTGTGGAAGGCGCGATTGGGGCGTGATTACAACTGTCTGGAGGATGCTTTATGAATGTTGTCGCGCGTACGTCTAGGTACATACGACTTCGTTCGCAGCGGTAGTAAAGACTAGCCCGATTTCAATTAGCAAATTAGTAAAGCAATTAGTAAGAGCCAGACAAATTTGACACATTTCATAATATTATCTAATATTGTTAGAATTTATTGAAAAGTTCAAACACTGGCACAAGATGACCAGTAGGGTTACTCTTGAATCTCGATATCATGCGAACTGGAAATTGGAATCGTATAGGTATGTCATTGTAGGTACTTTTGAATACAGTAGGTATTAGCGGATTATTAATATTTAGTTACAAATAAATTCAACGAATCTAATAAAATAATTAATTGTTATTTAACTAATTCTTTACTAGTAACTAAATGTTAATAATTCGCCAGTATTTTGTTCAACAGTACCTAAAATGACATACTAGATTCTATTTTCTAATATTGCATGAATCGAGCATCAAGACTAACGCTACAGCTAAGTTACCCTTAAATCTTGGTATCATGCATACTGAAAATTGGAATCGGATGAGACTTATACTCTTCAACACAATACTAGCGAATTATTAACGCTAGTGAAACTAAGTTCTTGTGTCGGAGGTTTTTAAATTTTTAATTAAATTTTCTATTATAAGTATGGACCGAAACGACATATAAATACATTTGGCTCGGTGGAAAAAAACGTTAATTTAATAATAATAATAATAATAATAGTCTTTTTTTTAAATCTTTTGAATATAACCCCAAAGTATTGAGCAAATTATATGCTTGTGTTATGGGTGTTAGTCAACGATTCCAATACATAGAATTACTTAGATAGACACCAGAATAAATTTAATAAACACCCAGACCCGGAAATATATATATTACGGGGCTTATAATTTCGAGATTGTGGCGCTCTTAAAACTACAAGGATGACTTTTCAGCGTTCCCTCTTAAGGTTACTGGACTCAAACAAACCACCATACCAGCAATTAATTCCATAGACGTGACCGCTGTCAGTCACTTGGAAACTTCTACAATTATCAGCCTTCTCACTGCAGGAGACTGGACTCAAATTAACAAAAATACTAGAAATTAATTAACAACTAAATTTTGGCCGGTTCTTACATGTTTTTATATTAAAATATCATACCTACGTCAATGTTAACTTCCGAAAAATTAGTTTTGTTAGCATTTCCGTGATCCCATACTGAGCAACAAATAAATAATATCTAATAATAAATACCCCTGGACAAATTAAATCTAACCCCAAAAATAAGAAAATGATATGCTTTTGTTATGGCTGTTAATCAACGATACTAATACATAGACATAAATAATACTTAAATAAATACCTGAATAAATTTAATAATCACCCAGACCCGGAAATGCAGACATCTAAATGTTCATCACACAAATCACCTGCCCCCGTGGGAAATCTAACCCGAGCCTCGCGGTTGGCCGATGTAGTTAGGCATGTACGCTAGCCACTCGACCAACGAGACGATCCAACGAGGTTAATTTTCACAATAAACACACTTTTTGACATTCCCGTCTCTATAAATAATTAATTATATTAGTTTCTATTATAGACTAGCCAACCCGACGAACTTCATATTAAAATAAGTGTTGTTTTCTTTTTTTCCCGGTTTTTCTCAAAAACCTTTTTTTTTCATAAGATTATTCTCCTGACAATAACTAACAACACAAAAGAAATTGGCAAGATTGATCCATCCGTTCAGCGCGTGATGCGATTACTACGCAAAATGGGAATTCATTTTTATAATATAGGTACCTACTAGCGGCCCGGTACGTGCTTCGCTACGTATATGACCGCATGAACATAACACAAAAAAAAGAAAAAAACAACTGAAAAAAGTTTCAATATGACATTAACAGCACAATCCCCATCTGAAAAAAAGTTTCAATTTGACTGAAAAATACCCATTAACAAAATGATCCGCCATTTATTGAATTTATTTGTTACAAAAAATGTGATAAATGAAGAACCGCTCGCCGATTTTATGCAAACTTCACATAAACCATCTACCTACATACTAGGTACTAAATAGTTCGAACAAAGTCTAAACATTTGGTTTTTGGTAGGTGAGCCCGTTCTTGAGTTATAAAATTACAACGAAACCCCTTGAATTAGACATGATGAACTCAGTTGTATCTAAACTGAGTTCCCCATCGCCAACACTTTTAACTTAAAAATAGTGTTGTCTTTGTCGTATTGTGGCGTTTTGATAATTACGCTGTTTAAACAGTTGTTGTAATAATATTAACTGTTTACTTATACAGTTGTTAAAACAGTTGTTGTAATAATATTAACTGTTTACTTATATAAACTGACGTAAGTTACCTTGCTGACTATTTTTACATTTAAAATAATAAACATAATCTCTTAATTTTTACTTAAGTTAAGTTGTAGGAATACTTAGGTTAATATAATACTTAGGTTACCTGTGCGTGGTTAATGAAGGGAAATGTCGCTATAGAGACATAATATTACATAATGATGTTACTGGTGTATCGTTAACACTTTATAGCCGGGATGTCAGACCTCGCACTTCTACCGGCTACCCTACTCTCCACTTAGTTATGGCGGCAAGAAGAGATAAGGTATATGGATAAGGAGTGTAATTAACTGAATTGAAAAATATCATAATTCTAAAACTACAATGATTAACAAAATTATAGTAGACTTCGAAAAGTAAAAAACTCGTATAATATATCTTACAAATATCTCGATCACGTCAAATTATGTCGAAATCGGTCCATCCATTAATTTTCATAAAAGTTAGGATGCCATACGTACACACACACACACACACACACACACACACACACACACACACACATACATACACACACAGAGTGAATAAGATAGTGAGCGAGGGAAAGAGAGGAGGGGAGGATATTTAACGTCATAACGAGATACTATTTAAGCGACGCTCAGAGTCCCAAATATATTGAACCGTCGTCACGAAATATTTAAAACTTCAGCTGTCATAACAATTACATAATAAGGGAGCAAAACTTCAAACACAGGTCACTACCAAAAAGACCACTAGTAGTAAAGAACCACGTACCAACTTGCCCATCCCTTGGTAGGTATCCGCCGTCTTACTTATTTCTGCAGCCAGCCAACCGTAGCCTGTAGACAACATAGTCATGTCCTGTTGCCGGGATGTTAGGCCAATTGTGCAAGTCTACCAACCCCACCTTCCAGACCGGAACATGATAGAGTTATTATGGCGGCGCAGCACTCTACCTCCACTGGTCATGTTTGGTCACCTATTTAATCAACGCTCACCTTTTACGAGCTGCCTGGCAGAGAGGCAGATAGATGGTCTATTGTACACAGAAGACCCGGACCAATATGGGGAAACGTACCTAGTTCTAATGTACTAAAATTAAATAGACTGATTTAAATGGTTCAATATTTATTTGCTTAAAATGACAAACAAACTTGAAATCAATTACGAATTATCATTATCAGCTCAACTCATGTCCGTTTTAGTAACTTAGATTATTATTTTCCTCAAATATCTCCACCGTAACCAATTGTTTTTGTACTGTTGATAAACGGATAAAATAATTTTAAACACCAATTTTACGATTAGGTTCATTATAATAAACATGTAATGAGTTTTTGCGATGAGAATTAACGATTCACATTATTATTACATACCAACACTTCCACTGGAGAGATGGTTCGAATAAAGTTCCTGATATTGATCGCCTTTTTTTCATGTAAGTAAGAACTAAGATTTGGGTGGTCAAACAAGCAGTTTTTTTTGCAGTTTTCAATTTTTGAAAAAGGAATATTTTTATGTCTAAGTATACTAATCTGCATCTATTTTTAATAACCGACTCCAGAAAAGGTGGTTCTCAATTCGACTGTACATGTTTTGTTGCACCAATACAATTATTCGGCTAATAACAAATATTTTTTTAGAGATAGTTTTATGATTGATGATTCCGAGGTGATCCCATGTTAATTTTATCATGATTCTACATTTTTGAGTTGGAGTATAAATGGGATGTTGATAAAATTCATGTGGGACCAATGTGGGACCATCTTAGAATGATAAGCTGTCTTTGGAAAAAAGAATGGTAATTAATTATTTGTAGTCGGTTTTTTGCAGTTTTATTTTATTTATTAATTTTATTTTGTTACTCACTATTCGCTTGTGTTCTTATATTTTTAATAACCTCAGCACAACCACAACTTCCTATTGCCGCGGCGTAATCCATAATACGACTTTAATTATTTTTACACGACCGACCATCAAAATTGAAAATGAAGTAACCGGTAGGTCTAGTTATGCAATAGGTTTAACATCCCAATCCTAGACTTCAAAGCATCATAATCACATATGTGTGTGTTTCATAATACGGAATACGCTTTGCTAGATAGCATTAAAATAAGGTAGCTTTCAATTACAAAAGTACCTAGTTATCGCCTCAGTGGTCTAGCGGTCCGGTGTTGGACCTGACTTTACCAAGTCCCAGGTTGGAACCCCGGGTCGGGGAAAATAAAATATGTTTATTTTATTTTTTTAATAAAAACAAGGATGCCTGGGCTTTGGTATGTGCCCAGTTGTCGATAGGTTAGCCACCTATTAGATTGTAGGACTCTTAGTGTCTTCAGCTAAGCGTGGCCTGGTTGTTGTGACTAACTAATCAGGGATAAGGGCGTGAACATACTTTTTAAAGAAGTTATTAATCCAAACAGGTTCTTCATGTGAGGACTTAAATACTTGGTGGCATATAGCTAACTTCTTTTTCGACACCGTGGGAATTAGTTGGAGATATAGAGGATATTTAACAGGAGATAACCTCTTGGCAGCTCAGAGGTTGCTCAACTACACCAATGACCTGATTCAAGATACTAATGACAGGATATGGAAGTTAAACAGATTGAGACATACTAATCAGGAATGTGCCCCATTTGAAATAGGCTATCTGTATTATGAAATAAAGGAAAAATATCGCAGAATGATTGATAGGTAGTACACATTTTTTGTTGAAAGCTATTCTACCACAGATAAACAATAATATAGACGTAGTACTTTATCACCTTCGTAGTTTTACCTTACCTCACTAACCCGTTATACGAGTATGTGCTGGCGATACCTTTACCTTCTTCGGAAGTGCATTTAAATGTTGCTGTTAAGCCCTGTAAAGTTGTAAAAACCGCGAGGTTGGCAACACATTAGTCATTTTCCAAAAAAAAATAATTTTGTTTCCCGTGTTCGGACTCTATTTGTGATCAGTAGGGTTACTCTTGAATCTCGATATCATGCGAATTGGAAATTGGAAACGAATATGTCACTTTAGGTACTTTTGAACACAGAATTAGGGGAGTATTAACATTTAGTTACAAATAAATTCAACGAATAGGATAAAATAATTTACTATTTACTATTAACTAAATGGTAATAATTCGCCAGTATTGTGTTCAAGAGTACCTAAAATGACATATTCGATTCCAACTTCCAATAATGCATGAATCGAGCTTCCAGAGTACCCTACTGGTCGCGGAGGTGGGAGGTGGGAACTTTAGGTAGGGTTGTCACAAGTTTTGCTATTGTTCGCTGTCATATATTTGACCGAACGTGCAAAGCGAGCGTAGTAACTGTGTCGTAACTGTCTTATGACCGTGACGATATCTAGAAGGTAATGGCGTAGTAATGGTGTTGGTGTACTTACCTTAACTTTATCGTGATAATGTCGTGGCTGTGTCGACACGAATATCGTGACTGTGACAGAGAAGGCGATGTTCGTGATGATGAGTGACGGTGTCGTCACGATTTCGTAAACCGCTATATATAGCATCTAACGTGTCGTGACGATGTTGTGATTGTGTCATAATGGGTTCGTGATGATATTGTGACGTTGTCTGTGTCTCGAAGGTGTCGTAATACTCGTAATGACATTGTGACTGTGTCGTGACAATGCCAGTGACGATGTCGTCCTGAGATGGTTTTGGTGACAATGTCGAGATGATGTCGTGACTGTTTGGGTTCTTATAGTAGGGGAGCCCGCGATGCTAAATGTGTAGTAACTCCAGCGTCATTGGGACCCATTGCACTTTGTCGATTAAATAGTGGAGAGTAAAAAAGGTCATGTAAGGTTTTTCTTTTTAGCGGTGCGTTAAGTGTCTAGAAGCTAAAATAGCAATTTCAGTCACTTGATCATAGCCGAACTCATCGGATATTAATAATATATATGACTAATGTCTCTCCGATGACAGAAAGATGTCAATCAGACAGATTGATCAGCTGTGATAGACAATTAGCACATATAACTTGGTTTTTGAAAGTTTCTGAAACTCCTACTCCCGTACGTCTTGTCCAAATCATCAGAAAATTCAAACATGGACTTATTGGCATGCAATAAGCTCGCCGTACTTTAATCTGACATGCGCGAGTATATTTTCAAGCCAAAAAAAATTAGACAGACAACCCTACATACGCGTCTCTATGTAGAGATTTGATACATAATGGAGGTGCTCAACAATGGCACAGGGTATCTCCCATATCTTAATCTGACGCGCCTGAGTTAGTCCAAAAATCCCCTCTTGGGCTCCCCTACTATTATGAAATGAAAAAAAAACGGGAAAACAGCAATGATAATGGAAAAACGAAGCTTTAATACATACTCACAAACTTTTAGTATATCTTAATGTAAAGAGAAACGAAGTTTTCGGGGTCGGCTATTGTGATGTAGTTTTGAATTTTGTTGATATGAAATCATCTGACCAAACACATAACCTACGACACTAAAAATATCATTCTTAATTCGCGGATGAAAAGTATAACAAACATACAAACAAGAACAAAAAATACAAACTAGATACGTTATAGATAGAATACAATTTAGAGATGCTTGCTAAAAATCTATATCTGATCGGAATATTTTTTTAAGTAGGCATCTCATATCTTGTTGTAGAGCAATTTTATATACTTACTTGGATTTTTGTGTTTTAATATACCACTTGCTGTATTTTCATTTTGTTATCAATGTCAAGACTGGAAAATCAATTGCATATTTGAACTCGGTGCAGCAAAAAGAGTTGTGTATTTTATTTATGCGCGTCTCCAAAGCCGCTAATACGATTGAATTTCCAATTTGAAATTCATTGTAGTTGTAGTTGTAGTAGAAGATTGGTCTTCAAAAGAGAAATCAAAAGAGGTCTAGTAATTAGTGTTTTTAATAGGTACTGTCACAACGACAATTATTTTGTTTGTACTTCACGGCCAAAAGACAGAGCTGTGTAGTTTAAAATTGAGCAACCATTTAGCATAAGCCTTTAAATTTGATTTCTTTGATATTTTGATTCTGCATTAAGAGCGTAAATCTTATAGGTTTTCGTGTTTGATTAGATATGTTACTTGTTGCTACGGAACCCTTCATCGGCGAGTCCGACTCGAACTTGGCCGGTTTTATTTACAGTTTACTCCGGCTACTTTATTTTAAATGTCTTACATATCTATGTACAGAATTGAGAATTCACTTATATACTTTTTATATATTACTCAGATATCGTACTAGCTGTAAAGACGAATTTGATGCAACTCTTCTAATACTATTAATTTTTTTAAATTTAAGTTTTGCGAAATGCGAAAGGGCATGCTCCGCTGGTTCGGTCATGTGAAAAGAATGACAGATGAAAGATTGACAAAGCAGATATACAATGCGAATGTGGATGGATGTAGGTACCCGGGGAGACCAAGGCTGACATTTCACGATCAGATCAATCGGATATTATACGAGGGTGGTGTCAAGAGTCTCCGAAACCGGCGTGTTTGTATGAAAAGGGTTATGAATGTGAAGGAAGCAAGACAGGTTTGTCAGGATCGTGAGGTCTGGCACTCGATACTCTGTGCCTACCCGGTAAGGGACTTGGCGTGAAGATATGTATGTATGTGTATGTAACTTTAAGTTTTCAAACGCTTTAATAGTTCTGCGATTTCATTCGGGAAAAAACTCAACAAACCCAAAATCATGGAAATCGTGGAAAGTTGGAAGACAGTACACAGATAGGTATAATGTAAAATAAGGATTTAATTAAATTTGAACCAACACGGCTTTAAACCATGTAAGTCTACTGCTACAAATCTTGCTGAATACATCTCTGATTTATCTAAATTTCTTGATAAATTGGTTTTTGATTTAGGTAATAAATCACGACATTCTCATAAAAAACATTGGGCAATTTGGCATTCATGGTTCTTTATTAAGATAGTATGAATTGCTTTCAAATGATATAAATATAATCCAAGTCTCTTCTGGACCACAAGGACCTCACATCGGCCCACTGTTTTTTATAATGTTTATAAACAATATGAGCTACCATATCTCATCCGATTTTAAGCTTTATGCAAATGATTTAAAAAAAGAGTTATATCCATACAAGCAGAAGTACATTTACAGCCAGATTTAGGCGCAATTATTAATTGGTGTGTTGTAAATGAAGGGCCTCAAAGGCCACTTGCGCGTTTCGGGGTTAAAAATTTAACTCTGAGTTAGCTTCCAACTAGGGTTCAATTACTTTATATTTGACAGTTAAACTAATTGTTAAATTTAATCCAGGAACGTGTTAGAGACCCTTGGCCCACTTGCACGATCCTAGGTTAACTTACTTAACCCTAAATTAGTTTCCAATACTGGGTTAAATCATTATTTTCTCTTGCGCAACTCGAGCTTGCACTAAGCCATAGTTACCTATATATAATATTATTAACTATTTAATCCCTCGAAGTTGGAGGGTTATACCTATTTCTAACTATAGATTTGTAAAGTCAAAATGATGAGGTTATGTCGATTTGTGTTGTGTATTTGAAGATAAATAACATAAGTTGCTAAACTATTTTTAGAATGATTATGAGTAATTATTTGTTTTCTGATGATGACAAAGAAATTGTTGAATTCAAATTTTTTAATGGGAGAATTGCGGAACAAATAGACCATTTTATTTTACAGAGAGACAAAGCATGTCATAAAAGATTTAGACTTGAAAAAGGAAACGTTTTATATTTATTACATACATACATATATATCTTCACACCCAGTCCCTTACGGGGTAGACAGAGAGTATCGAGTGCCAGACCTCACGATCCTGACAAACCTGTCCTGCTTCCTTCACATTCCTTACCCTTTTCATACAAACACACCGGTTTCGGAGACTCTTGACACCACCCTCGGATAATATCCGATTGATCTGATCAAAGAGTATATGAATACTAGGTACGTAATAAGAGGCGGGACTTCCATAGGTACATAGCAGACCCGACTTTGTATAAAGTTTACTTAAAAAAGTATAACACGTGTAATTTGAAAGTAAGTCTAAAGGCATTCAAATATAAGGCAACTAGGTAGTGTCATATGATTTGAGCGAATAAAAAACATAGCAAACTTATTTTTTGATATGAAAGTTGCGCCAAACTGGATCTTATCGTGAAATGTCAACCTTCACCTTGGTTAGTAATGTGTCAACTCGATTTGCTAACCCGAGTCAACTCGAGTTAGGTCCAGCTCGAGTCAAGTCGAGTTGATTCATCTATGACTCGATTTGAAATACCTAAAACATATTTTGAGATAACTGTATGATAATTATTAGCATTCCGTGCTTGGACTTTATCAAGTTAGACTGATATTATTTTGTTAAGAATGCTAAATATAAATAGCGTTACTGCGAATTGATGTAAATTTTTAAATAAATTAAAATTCCCATTACAAATGTCAAAAACAAATAATACATGTAAATGATGGTTATGAGGTACATTTTAATAAAAATGCGTACGTATATTTATGTATGCGCGTGAGTTAGACCTACTTGAAAATTTCTTTAACGAAAAATATATAAATCGCACTTGTATATAACTAAATCACGTGTGATGCTGGCGCATCTTACTATCTGTAAGCGCGTATCTTAAAATTTTGCTCTTCACTGCAATTTCATATTGTAACATCTGCCAAATCTATACATATGTATAATAAATCTGTAGAATGGTCAATTCTGTACAATGAAAATATTGAAAAAATAAATAGCAGGGGGTGTTACTGGATCGATACCAAACCCAATTATGTGATTAAATTTTTTTTATCTGTCTGTCTGTCTGTATGTTCAGGCATGACGTGAAAACTAACCGGGGCTTAAAAAGATTTTGCTATCAATATTTTTTGTTTAATTAGTTTTATTTTTATAGATATTTAAACAGATACAGGAGATGGAGTCGAAACATATTTTTAAATCCAAATTGTTTTTTAATTATTCAAATGATTGTAATCTTATTTCATATTTTTACTTATTTTGCATGTCGAATTATTGACCAAAATGTGAAGAACTATTGGCAAATGATAAAATAAAAACCAGCAATGATACTTGTACAGCATTTTACGCAAATTAATGATTGATTGATTGCAATTTTTGTGTGATGGATCTTAAAACCTTTTTAGGGTTCCGTACCCCAAGGGTAAAAACGGACCCCATTACTAAGCCTCCGCTGTCTGTCTGACTCCAGGCTGTATCTCATAAACCGTGAAAGCTAGAAAGCGGGTTTTTTAATAAATGATTTATTTTTGTTGCTGCTATAACAATAAGTACTAAAAATTTTAAAAATATATATACTAAGGGGGTCCCTATACAATAAACGTGTATTTTCGGATTTTTGTTCAATATTAAAAAAGGTAACAGGTAGACGCTTCAAATTTTCAAAGAATATTTACTTGTATATTACCTTTCGAAATAAATAATTAAATAACAATAAAGTAAATATTAAAAAGGGGCTCCCACACATCAAATGTGATTTTCTAATATAGATTATAGTACGAAACCCTTCGTGCGCGAGTCCAACTCGCACTTAGCCTCTCTTTTTTTATAACGCGCCTAAAGAAGTATGACTTCAAAACAACTCCGCCACTATGAAACGGAGGCAGAGTAGCGAGGTAAGAGTTATTGTAGTATTTATTTTAGAAAACATTTTTCTATTGCATTTGATTCTTTAAGAAACAAACGAGTTTTTAAAACTAACCAAAATAAAAAAAAAACATGATTGAACGTCATTCTAACGAAATCGAGTTAACTCGAGTTACTGAAATTTTAACTCGACTTGAATCGAGTTAAATTTAACCCGAGTCGGCACATCACTAACCTTGGTCTCCCCGGGTAGTGAGTACCTACAATGTAGCTCCTACATCTACATTCGCAGTTATGTAACCATGTCTGATTACGAAACTCCCCATAAATATTAAAATCGGTCTAACCGTTCTGGTAGCTAATAATTGATTATTCGTAAATGAATTTTGTTACTTCTTATTTAGTACCGCGTTTCATTTTCATATAGCGCCATCTATTTAAGTCGTTTAGAAGTATAAAAATGTGAACTATATCGTAATAATATACCACATAAGAAGGAGATGTGTTTCTGTTTGTATGAATGTTCAGTCTTCATTTTAATACAGCTGAACCGATTTTAATAAACTCTAGCATTAGATAAGACCTTGAAGAAACGACGTAGGAGTGTACTATTTTTGTATAGGCTACATTCTTGGCCCAATAACGAACAGATTTTTAAGGTTCTTTTTTTGAAAGATAGATCATGACTCCGTAGTGGTCTATAAGCGGTATATATGTTCCATTGTGATAGATCGCGACATAGTAACGAAATACCTACTCGTATTTCCCGGTTTATTTTAGTTTTACCAAGCTCAGATCCGGTGGTAGTGTTTAGATATAAACGCACCACAAGAACGTTTGTACGATACAAGTGAAACAGATATATTCTATTATATTCCAAACTATTTTTATCATTTCCTCATTCATAAGGACTAACCTTTTTAGGTATAACACCAGCTTGTATATGTATGATAAATTATATGTAATGGAACACATATTTTATTTAGAGGAAGTAGAACACGGATATTGGGATATAGAACATTTAATGAACATGCAACATGAAATTGAGAGAAAATGTGGAGTTGAAACAGGACTTTTTGAAAAATATGTTAAACCAACAAAGTTTAGGATAACGAATACACCCTCCACTACGACTACGACAAGAAGGACAACAAGAAAACGCTTAACAACTACAACAACGACAACAACAACTAAAGCCCCACCTAAAACGACAAAACCAAAAATCGCAATACCAACAACTCAAACGAGGACAACTAGGTCAAGAACCAGAACTCCAAAAGAAGGGCAACGTATTGAGGATATTGAATATAAGCCAACACCGAAGAAAATTAGAAATAAATGGTGGCCAATCGATTATGGCTGGGAAATTGATTACTATTGGTAGTCCCGAAACACTTTACAATATATCAAAATTAAACTATAATAGTCATAGTGTTTGCTAATTCTTGTGAATGTACTACATTATTACCGTTGTAAAATATTCTATTTAAAATTTATATAAATGAGGCTGCTAAAATAACTGAAAGAAGTTAATAGAGCATTATGAAATTCAAGCTAGGATGTTAGGTCTTTTGTGGAATTATGTTGGCTACACACCAGATATTGTATCGGTTACCCTTTGTTATAGATTAAATACTGTAATGGAAATCATATTACAAATTTGTAAATGTGACGGTTAGTTTAGTGTAAATATTTAATTTTTTACAGGCTTTATCATTTCAAAGCAATTAGAATTTTCGTCCCCTGAAACTAACATTATAAATGAATTGTCATGGAGCATTAAATCGAAATTACTTAACCATGTACCTTCAAGAAAAGTTGGTATTGCATATTTAAGAACTGGAGAGGAAGAAGTCAAACCCACGCCAGAGACTGAGAAACCTGTGCCAACTGAAGAAACTAATATGAAAATTAAACTATATCGCCTCATGTACGAAACAGTAAGAGACAGTGATTTGAAAGTAAAAAGAGCTGAACTTATTAAATCTCACTACGCGAATTCTTCGGCTTTTGAAATAGGTTACATCTTTGGTGATATAAATGATAAATATAATATAATAACAGATATTTCTAAGACTTTAGAAAGGTTATATAAAGATTGGAAGCCAATGGAACATATTAACGCGTATGAGCAGATTGCGAATAAAGGAATCGAGATTGGAAATTTAATAGAAATGGTTAGAGCTACAAATAAAAAACATTCACAAACTAATGAAGAAGTGTTATAAGATATAATAAATATATTCCGCAGCTTTAAATATTTTGACAACCTGGATTTATTATTTAATGTCATAAAATAGCAAACAAGCACATGTCTCTCCTGATGGTACGAGACTATCGTGGCTTATCGAGACTATAGGTACCTACTTATTATACTAAGTGCATTGTTGACCTGTATCCAGAATATGTGAATCATGTTCAAACCTGGCAGCTATCCTAACCAGTATCTACGTTACCCATTTTATTATACTAGTGATCGCCCATTGGTCGAAATCCCATAAGTTGATAAGAACGCCATCTTCATTTCTTAAAACCAACTACTTTGTTTCCTGAACAGTTAGTCTAGTAACATCTGTGATGTTTTATTGTCAATATCAATATATTTTTTTGTGTGTGTCAAATGCATGTTAGTGTGGATAATGTTTTATTTATTGATTTAATGTACTTTCAAATCAAAATAAAAAATCAAAAATCGTTTATTTACTGTAATTCTGGTTACATTGTGCAAATTAAGTAGCTGCAGCATCCTTTTAGGCAAAATCATGCCTGTGCCAGGAAGCTACGCTCTTCCATACAATTATTGTTCTTATAAACTATTAAGTGACTAACTTGATTATAACAACATCTTATACTAGATATTTAACGAGATACATATAAACCTAGAGTACTCAAGCGCGCGCGCGCGCGTGTGTGTGTGTGTGTGTGTGTGTGTGCGAGCGTGCGTGCGTGTGTGTGTTTGTTTTCATAAGTGTTTGAGAGTGTATGAATATTTTAGTGCTATACAAGTGAATTTATTTATTATCTTTGTTATATAGATTAATTTATTTTCTGTAACAGATTTTCATGCTCCTCCGTCAGCGCAATTTTCGTTAAAAGGAGTCCAAAGTTTTGGCATCACGTATTAATATATAGATAAAAAGCTTGCCGCTTACGAGCTTACACGGCCAAGTGGGGCCAAGAAAATAGTAGCACCGCCCTTTTTCCTTTTAATATGAAACTTTGCTCTTGAATAATCAATTTAGTTACCGAATTTGGCTTAGATTACATTAGCTCGTAACCTTCGAAAAAAGTAACTTAATATTCTTTTGTTCATCTATTACGCATTTATGAAGAGCAATATTGAAAAATGTTAAAAAGGTAAGAAACTCATTTTTTAAACAATTTAATTTTAGTTGGTTTGAACTAGTTTTTTTTTCATATGACTTAAAATGTGCCTATAGCTAGAAACAAACAGCTATCGGACTCGACTGATAGCCGGGACCTACAGGGAATCTAGATGTTGAGAGTATACTGAGCCTGAGCCTTGCAAACCATCGGACGTAAGTGGCGAGCGTGACCTTGAGCGTTCGGACGTCCGGAAGATATCTGGGGATGTTTATGTCAGCCGTAAACGTCCGCGGACGGAATGTGCACACTTATCAGTCACGGCTGATAATATGTCTCCAGATTAAAGCATGAGCTATACGACCAATGTTAATAACTTAACTAAGATAAGAGTGCTGTTTTGATCAGTTACCAGCAACCACTGTTATTTTTCAACGATTAACAAAAATATCCTAGCAACAAAACTCCAGTATTCCTATCACTATCTGCAGATGAGTTATTATTTCTAGCAAATAGACTACTGCTGGAGGTCACACTCCTAACAAAGAACTGGTGTCATTTGAAATGACTCATTTCCAAATATTGCTGACTTACTCTATTGTGATGGTGTGTGACAAAATGAGAGAGGCCGGTCTAGTAGAAAGAGAGTCAGCTATATTTGAAAATGATACCAGTTCTTTGTTTTGAGTGTAACCTGTAGCTCATGAAGCTATATGCTTGCATATGCTATGCATACCTACTTTGGCACTAGCAGGAAGATGCAATTTCTGCCTTCTTCGGCGTGGGCAGGTACAAATCAAAATTATTTCGCTAGAGAATATAGATAGCGATGTCTTAGATCTTTCAAACTACGCATCGGATTTTGTTGTGCTTTTTGTAATATAGTGATTCAAAAGGAAGATTTATATGTATAATTACATATATGTTTGTCCACCCGTGAGAATTTGGGACGGGCTGCACGTTTCCTAAAATAATAAAATTCATGAGCAACCTACTTGTAAACGATCGACCAATTATTTCTCTTTACGTGCGCATCCAACATATAATGAAGTTTATAGGATAGCGCCCAGTTGGACGGACGGGGACGGGGCGCATTGCAACGCAATAATCTGCCTAGATCGCTTGCATATATATTGTATGGAGCAACGCCCATTGGGCCGGGGCGCATTTTTCCGCGGCGGATTTCCACGAGGCACCCCGCGCGCATACCCTGATGCGGCCCACAGTGACCAAAGACCCTATTAAAATACTAATATTAAACACAATTGTTACTGTTAAGAAAAGAGCACTATGGTATTTTAACGCTAAAGTTTCGTACGACAACTACTAGAGGAGCCGCTTTCCATACTTGAAGATTCGTATGACAACTACTAGATGGCGTTACTTTCCATACTTGAGGATTTTAACGTCGAATGGCCTCTCTATTTCGTTGCTCTACTTTGGTACTGAGCAAAGAGTATAATAACACGGTAATATTATCTATACAGTATTCAAACTTCATATAAAAGGACGATGCGTGAGCTATACCTACGCCTACCTACGCATTCGGATCAGGCCATGCACGCGGCATGCTACAATAGCGAGTGTGCCGCAGTGACGAACGGACGGTGTGCTGGTTTTCAATCAGTAACTGCGGGAATTTTTACTCGAAATAAGCACAAGCAGCAGTAATATATATGTCTATGACAAGCAGCTATTTAACATGACAAGTAGAATATATTGTAGGTACTGTTTTTGGTTGCATGAATTCCTCAATAACGCACCCAGAGATAGCTTTTTAGATTATAGATTATTTTTATTATTTAAGGTACCGGGACTATAGTAAGAATACTTCGCAAACTTTTTAATTGTACCCAGCGATGATGTCGTGAAATACATAGACAAAATGGAGGCTATATTCCGAACTTCACTTAAAACTAAACATATAAATTGTAAAGTAGCTTCAGGTATCTATAATCAAGTAAAATATATTCCTTTTTCTCCTCCTTGTCTAAGTTTCCCAAAAAATTTTTACATCACACTTTATATTCGAATGTGGATTTTTTATGCACTCAGATATAATAACAAAGCATTTCGTACATCTCAGTTAAGGCACAAATATTTTTCGTTCGCAAATTTATAACACCGATTTTTAATAAAGTCACATACATAATCATGGTTTTTTAATTAAATCTGTCAATTAAAAAAACCACTTGCATTTTTATTGCACACTTACTATTCAACTCACAAAGTATTTTAGTAATCATATTAATATTTTAAATTGTTACTAAGTACCTATCTGTACTAACAAATATAATACAAAAGTAATAAATTTACAATCTCAAACTACATAGGTAGGGAACTGTTGGTAGGCGACAGAGACAGCCCTATCTCATGCTTACGTACCGCGCTTCTGTAGGCACTTATTTCAAGGACACGGCCGAGTTACAATACTGTATAGATAATATTACCGTGATAATATACCCATAAAGAACGTACTGAGTAACAAAATCCGCGCCGATGCGATGCGGCCCGGCGCGCATCAGTAGGCTTTGCAATGCGATGCGCCCCGGCCCGAAACCCTCCGCCCCGTCAACAACAGTGGGCGCTATTCATAATGTGTCCATGTATGAAATAAGTTTTTATTAGGTGCTAAATTAACAATTAAAGTTTAATAGGAAATAGTAATAAAAACACTTCTATTGTCTCATGGGCGGCGCAGAAAGCTTGTCATCAGATTTACCAGAATTTATACACTTCTAAATATGTTAAAATATAAAATGTTATTGGGTGAGTATTAGCAGCGCCTAATCTTATACACTTCTTTATATATCTATTTAGAGGATGGTAAGTGATCACCGCCGCCAATATCTATATAAATACTATCTAAAAAAATAAAATATCAAAATGATTGTGTGTCTATACGCGCATAACTTCCGACCGACTGGCCCGATTTGGCTAACTTTAGTTTTGAACTATTTGTTAAGTCCTGGGAAGATTTAAAAGATAAGAAAATTATAAATACTGCGAGGAAACTGGGAAAATCAAAATTTCAGTCTTCCCAAACAAACTGAACTGGTGGAAAGAAGTTCGATTGGACAGCTATTTAATAAGTGCCAAACCGAACGATAAAATGTTTTCTTATCCCACGCAACTTCTCCGGTCTGGTTTTCAACCAGACGAGATTATGGTTAGACCTAGGAGTTGTAAAATCACCGAATTCAAAGAGGAGGAGGCTATATTTATTATTTGTATCTACGCGAATATTTGGCTAGTGACGAATAGATTTTGTTGTTTTTCTAGAGGTTATAGAGGTTTTGATACGTATACAAATTTGATTTCGATTTGACCTTGTCATTGAATTTTGAAATATATATTTTAATACATAACACATAATATAGGTATTTTGTGTACTTTGATGACTGCAAAAAGCCATGAAATTCGGCTTTTTGCAGTTACCAAAGGTTATTATTTTTTAGCAGTTTTATTAACTCTGACTTATAGTTTGGCTGTCTTTAGAGTTGACTCTAGAAAGAACTAGCCCGGGAGGATTTTAACAAACCGGGATTAGTAGGGGCTAAGTTTCCAAAAAACTATTAATTATCAAATTTTTGGACCGAAATTCCTTACGGCAGACTTGGAGGAGATAAGGATTTTGCTGCGTGACCGAACTGAAAAAAAAATGTGATTGTAAAAACCGTAAGAAAAAGTGGGTGGAATAAAACCGTTAAATGAGACGTGCGCAGGCGCGACAGTCGTATACACAAGCGAGTAGTGTATAGTACATTTCTCTTTCTCCCTCTTTCTTTTCGTTCTCTCATCCCTTATCTCTCCATTACCACTCCACCCCGCCAATGCATAGTATATACTCATGAATTGTCGATTCTACATTAGCCGAAGGAACTTCGTTCCTACCTGGTGTCCCACGACACCACATTTATATTTTATTTTTAAATTTATATTAACATTGCCTACGCAGCACCCAATATTTGAGCTTTATAAGCTCAAAGCTATATCTAATAGATTTTATATAAGAAAATCAAAGGTAGATAATATTTGTAACTTTGTTGCTAATATTTTTGGTAATGTGAGTCCAGTCTCCTGCAGTCATTGTAGAAGTTTCCAAGTGACTGACAGCGTTCACGACTATGGAATTAGTTGCTGGTATTTTGGTTTGTTCGAGTCCAGTAACCTTAACAGGGAAGGCTGAAAAGTCATCCTTGTAGTTTTAAGGGCGTCAAAAGTCCCGGAATTATAAGCCCCGAAATATATTTTGTTGGAGTGTTATTATTTTGAAACTGTCAAATATGTTTTATAAATTACTAGCCGGCCCTGCGAACTTTAACAGATTTGGATTTAAGCATTGTTTTTCCCATTTATCTTCATAAATAACACAACAAATAAACAATTACCAAAATTGTTTCATCCGTTAAGGCAGGATACGATGACCATGCAAAATGGGGATTTTTTTTATGTTATAGGAAGGCAAACAAGCAGACAGATTTCCTGATGGTAAGAAATTCACGCTGCCTAGAGACACCAAAGGTGGTAATGGTGCGTTGCCAACCTGGGGCTTTTTTTTACCGGCTACCTTACCCTCCGAACCGGAACACGTCATGACATTATGGCGGCAAGAATAGGTAAGGCGGTGGTACCAATCCGGGCGAGTCGCTGCCACGGATACCTAGTCGGATGTCACGGTGTTAGTGATGGTAAGCCTATGCCGCCTTTTACGAGCTGCCTGGCAAGGAAGGTAGATGGTCTATTCTACAAAGGAGCCCGGACCAACATGGGCATTCATTTTTATATCTTATATAGATTGTATTGATTTATGGTACTTAATTGTTGGTTTTGCAATATATTGTTTTAATGTTTAGGTATTACATAATGCGGCGAGTATTCGGCTCTATAAAATGATATATAGGCCAACTACTTCGCACTAATTTGTAAGAGGCGAGCATTGTTTTGCTTGTCACTATCACCGTGACTATGACTAGGTGTAGAGTCATACAATACGAACATAATTGCGTTAATAATGTTACGTTTTTGGTTATATACACAAACTTCTTAGCATCAGAAAATCTGCTTGATTTCCTTTCTGTAACATGCAAATGAAAATAAATCTTCTTTCAGCCTCAATAATGATAATTGTCATCGGGGATGACGATGGTGATGATCCTGACCGTTTGTCGAAGTTCCGAAAGCCTTATCGATACGCGGAGACCTATTACTACGTCAGGGACGAGGTGGGGATGCATGACAAAACTAAACTGATGATGATAGCGGAGAATCTGTACACAGAAGCCAAGTACAAGATCTTCCAGACAGATACCATTAGGGATCAGATGAGTACCTCCGTTGGATACCAAATGGGACTTATTGTAGGTAACTATTTTTAAGGGTGATATTTTTACATAATAATCAGAAAAGCAAGCATTTTTAGGACGTTTTTATTAAGTTTATTATTTATTATCTGTTTCTGGATCGTATTTTTCACTTACACTTAAGGTCGGATTGAATTGAAACTTTACATATTAATAGTTGACTACCTCCTACCCGCGGCTTTTCTCGCTGGGTATTTAATATGTTTAGTGATTATAGCCAATTAATAAGGACTTTTATACAAACTTTCAACCCCTATTTCTTTCCTTTAGGGGAAGAATATCCTTAGTGGGTGTCTGTCACCAAATTTCATGGCTGTAACAAGTAACTATAACAGTTTTCGCTCAGCGACGATAAATCCGTCACTCAGAACATGTTACTTTATAAGTATCGAAGATTCGAATTTACATCGACCTACACTGTGCTGATCATAGAATAAAACATATTTTATAGTAAATTCAGTATATTAGAAATAATATGAAACATGAGTTACATACCTAAAAAACCTACACAGAATCTTTATAATTATTTTTTAATTAAATAATTTTTCACTTTTCCGATTTTTTGCAGACAACACTACATCAACGTTTTTGCATTGTAAACCGCGCATAATAATTAATGTTGATACATTTGTTTTCCATTATTCACTCCTGTGAGGAATTTTTTTTATGATATTGGAAGGCAAACAAGCAGACGTATTTCCTGATTGTAAGAAATTCACGCCGCCTAGAGACACCAAAGGTAGTAATGGTGTGTTGCCAACCTAAGGCCGGGATGTTAGGAATCGAGCAAAAGTAAGTTTACCTGCTACCTTACCCTCCAAACCGGAACACGTCATGACGTTATGACTTATGGCAGCAGGAATAGGTAAGGCGATGGTACTAATCCGGTTGAGTTGCTGCGAAACTCTACCACCTAGTTTTATGTCACGGTGTTAGTGACGGTAAGCCTATGCTCGCCTTTCACGAGCTGCCTGGCAGGAAAAACGGGTTGTCATCGTTTGGCAAACCGTATTTGACATGCAAACAGCATCTCACCAACGTTGCCAACATAATTCGTAACCTTATTCCTATTTTTAAAAATTTTAGAAATTTATTACTTGCAAAAATAGGAAAAGGTATGGCTTTAGCTCAATGTTTATTGAGCTATTGCATAACTTCTTGGAGTGGAGCATCAACAGTTCATTTTCTGGCGCTTGAACGAGTCCAGAGGATTTTGTTCAAGATATATTTGAATCTTCCATTCAGGCATCCACAAAATAATTTATGAATTCCCACACAGGTCCCACAAGAATATTATTTCGGGATAAACTATGTTTTATTCCAAACTATACAATGGGTTAATCCAAGATACCCTCTATGTGTGTACAATGTTTCATGAAAATCTGTTCAGTAGTTTTTGCGTTAAGTAACAAACAAACATTCGCATTTATAATATTATTAGGATGTAAAGTGGTCAATTGCTCAGTGTGCGGAAATTATACATTGTGTTAAAAGGTATCATTAGATGACAATTATTTAACTAAGCTAATTATAAAATTATGTCATAGGGGTTGCGGTGATAGGGCGACCTAAGTGGGGGGTCGAAAAATAAATCTTGGATAGTCATTTTGTGTGAGGTATAAAACGAAAGGATCTGTCTTTTTAAATTTTCTGTTGTACATAGTTTTTCAGTAACAGACAAAAAAAAGAAATCTGTTGTACTGAATTTACTTAAAAACATAACAGTAAAATTGACAAAGACAACAGTAATTAATGATATTAATGGTATTGGTGACGGCTACGATGACTTCGCTGGTGACAACGTCGTGTCGGTGTCGTGACGATATCGTTACTGTCTCACAACCGTCTAGACGGTGATAGTGTTGGTGATTATCTTAACTGTATCGCGATTATGTTGTCGTTCTGTTGACACGAATATTGTGGCTGTGACGGTGAAGACGATGTTCGCGACAATTTCGTACCGGTGCCACGACTAGAATGGTGTTAGTGACGGTTTCTTGACAGTGACGGAGAACACGATGTCATGACTGTATCTTGAAAGAATTGTAATGGTGTTGTGAAGACGTCGCGACTGTGTGATGACTATGCTGGTGACAATGTCGTGCTGAGACGATTTTGGTGACAATACCGGTGATGATGTGCACACAGTTCTCCTGATGTAAGAGTAACCGTGGCCGATAGACACCATGGATGTTATAGGTGCGTCGCTGTCCTGTGGCCGGGATATTAAGCCTAATGCAAATCTACCAGCTGCCCTACCCTTCGGACCGGAACACGACAATGACGATAAGGCGGCAAGCAAAGGTAAGGCAGTGGGGGATCCACTGCCTTACCTATGCTTGCCGCCTGGGCAAGTGCTGCACAGCATTCGACCACCAGTGGTCACGGGGTTTTTGATTACATTTCTGCATATGCAATCACCTAATCAAATACTTGACCTACCTATCTTACTAAAATAATATTAGAATTCCATTCTTAATTCGCAGATTAAACGCGTAACAATCATACACACAAGAATAAAAATACATACTAGATACATTATATATCGACTACTGAGACGCTTAACAAAAATCTTTTTCCCAAAGAGTTTGGTCGCCATCGTGAAAGAAGATGGCCGTAGTTTTTTCGTAATGAATGAA
>NJDC01002594.1:24077-61434 GCA_002245475.1 Calephelis virginiensis
ATCGATGTTATAGGTGCGTCGCTGTCCTGTGGTCGGGATGTTAAGCCTATTGTGCAAATCTACCAGCTGCCCTACCCTTCGGACCGGAACACGACAATGACGATCAGGCGGCAAGCATAGGTAAGGCAGTGGATCCCCCACTGCCTTACTGGGCAAGTGCTGCACAGCATTCGACCACCAGTGGTCACGGGGTTTTTGATTAAATTTCTGCATATGCAATCACCTAATCAAATACTTGACCTACCTATCTTACTAAAATAATATTAGAATTCCATTCTTAATTCGCAGATTAAACGCGTAACAAACATACACACAAGAATAAAAATACATACTAGATACATTATATATCGCTTACAGAGACGCTTAACAAAAATCTTTTTCCCAAAAAGTTTGGTCACCATCGTGAAAGAAGATGGCCGTAGTTATTAGGTAGTAATTAGTTCAATTTTCTTCAGGTAAAGTGCACAGGTGAAGAAATTAGTGTATCGTTTATTTTCTCGCTGCTGCGGCTGCCAAATCACACTGAATGAGCTTGAGTAATGAAGCCACTGCTTTACTCAAGACCCTGACATGACTTTGTACATAATGACTGATGACTGTTAAAAATAAATATATATAAATATACCGAAGACGTGGCAGCATGACCTAAGGTCTTAACCGGCCCCAGAAAAGTGCAAATTTACTTACTTATGTGACTCACACTGTGATATATGCAACACACTCGAAAGTGTTCGTGTATTTTGATGAGACAAACATGACTGACGTCCAGCTGTCGTCAGCTAATAAAATTTGGTTTAACTTCTTTGTATTAAAAAAAACAACAAAAAGGGAGAAAATATAAGTAAACATTAAGTTGGGCAAAAATTTATGTTAAAATTCAGAAAATTGACGGTACACATAACTTACTTTACAATTTATGATCACCTTAAGTTGGCCATTTTGTTATCCCTGTAATCTTAATCTGATTGTAATCGACAAATGCTGAACACACAGCATTTGTCGATTACAATCAGATTAAGATCAGCTTAGAAGTTTTCCAGGAGGAATATAATTTCATTATTAGACCCAAAACACATTTTCATTAATTGAAAATAAGTACTTAAGGCCCAACTCAATAAAACACAAACACGTAGGCGCGTAGCAAGCGTTGCGGCAAAATCCTCTGATTTGAGTCAAAAAAGCGACCCTTGGTCGGATCGTCTACAAATTCTGGCTATACAACCCAGCCAAACGCCATAGACAAACCAGTACAAACAGAAACATACCATTCTTTTTCTTTCGATTTCAAAGACATCTTTAATTTGTAGTCTGACAATGCAAGTGAACGAAATTATTTACTCGCTACCACTGCTTGACCACATTTTGACGCATCGATAAGGTGTGGTTATGTTACATTACAACATTAAATGTTTTTAATTAATGCCTCTTGGCTTGCCTTACACGGTCTGCACCATAATGTTTAACTGCCATACGAGTCCGCGGGATTCTGGTTGCCCTGTTGTGATTAAAAACAAATTAAAATATTCACAGTTAAGACAGGATAAAACGTCTGTGGGGTCAGCTAGTCAATTAATCAAAACCCCATTGTAGGTGATATTCGTGAGAAGTATAAATCTATGTTGGAGATGTACCGCCTGATGAAGAACAGATGGTCAGGGCGGGTAACCTACAAGTTACCATCTATCAGGCGGTGGAAACCGCTTCAATACATAGCCAGGTAGGTATTTTTTTGCATACGACAGCAACTAAGAGACAACTGTAGTCTATAGTCTTATAGGTCATAGATGTTATAGGCGTCGCTGTTTTGGGGCCTTGATGTTGAGCAAGTCCTCTTGCTAGAGTATTCATATTCTTTGGGCAAGTCTATATCGGCTACTCTCCAGATTGTAATATGATGTGGTTTGTAAAGCGAAAGGTACATGGATTCCTGCCCGAAATAGTACTCTACCAACAATTGAGTAATGAACTATTCAATCTATGGTCGACTCTCACGAGCTACCAGGCCGAAGGACCACGACAAACAAAGGTACTCATTCATGTTATTGTAGAATGTAGATATAAACATTCATCACACCGGACACAACAGAAAAATCGCTTTTTTAATAAAGAAAGTTTAAAAGTAAACATACAGCTGGCTTTTCTGATACAGATATGACACGTATAGACGTCATAGAAATAAGAATGTATATTAGAAGTCAAAGATAAATATCGAAGGGTTGGCAACGCTAGAAACATCAAAAACATTCTGTTCGTTGAATAATGGATAGCGCCCAGTTGGACGGGCCGGGACATACATACGCTTGCATACATTTTGTATAGAGCAACGCCCACTGGGCCGGGCCGCATCGGGGCGGTTTTTCTCGTCGTCATGATAAAGACATACTCATATGAACTGTTGGTTTGCATTCTGGAAGTTAACAGGTTGATAAAAACGGCCCGTCTGTCCAAACGTGTTTTTCTCATCGGCGGCGGCGTGGCCGGTAACTTGCAGTGGTAAATAGTAGGTACCTACTGCATTAACGATTAACGGACTTAGAGTAATTTAGCGGAAGTTAAGGAGTCCGTTAATCCGTTACGCGAAATGTTAACTTCGTTCATTAACGGATTAACGAGTTAATGCACAGCTTTAGACAACGCATCAGTAACTTTTAAAATATTCATCATCATCCGCAGTTTGTAATATTGCCCATACTTTAATATTCCAAGTTTTATTTCGACTTGATTTATTTATTTTTGTGAAATTTGTAATAGCTCTGAATTTCCTAAAATAAATTAATATTGTTAAATAGAATGGAGTACATACACTCCTTAGAAATGGACATCATGAGGATGGTAAAAATAATGACAGACTTGCCCGAGTTCGAGCCTTTGCCATATCCGCTGCTTCCGGAAATGAGAGAGGGGAACCAGCCTGAGGAAAATGAACGTGATTCGGATGAAATAAAGTACGGTATGGCAACCTATACATTTAAAATGTCATCGTCTTTCTAGGTTTCAGTATTTTGGTTTAATTTATAATTGAGCTGAGCAAACGAGTACGTATTTTGGATGTCGGAAGTTCCTTGTTAGACCAAATGTCTGCAGATCCATTGATTAATAATCTTAAAATAAATTGGTTAAGTGTGAGCGATGTTGTTAGAGGTGTCTCTGAAGTGTAGCAAGTAATAGTTTTTTTTCTGGACATACATATCTTCACGCCAAGTCCCTTACTTGGTAGGCAGAGAGTATCGAGTGTTAGACCTCACGATCCTGACAAACCTGTCTGGCTTCCTTCAGATTCATTACCCTATTCATACAAACACGCCGGTTTCGGAGACTCTTGACACCAATCTCGGATAATATCCGATTGATCTGATCGTGGAATGTCAACCTTGGTCTCCAAGTCTCTCTTTTTTTTCCTGGACAAGTCACACAAATCGAATCTAGCCCCAAAGTAAGCAAATTATATGCTTGTGTTATGGATGTTAGTCAACGATACTAATACATAGAAATACTTGAATACCAGAATAAATTCAATAAACACCCACATTTAAATGTTTATCACACAAATGCCTGCCCCCGTCGGGAATCGAACCCGAGGCTCGCGGTTGGTCGGTGTAGTTGACTAGAAGTAAATGTCACAAAACAACACTATATTTAGTTAGTTACCAGCAAAATCCTATGAAAAGTATTAATTAAAATTTGCGGTTTCTGAAACTTTGCTAGTGACATCTCAAAAAACTGATTGCCGTATCTCGTTGAAATCAATTTTCGTTCTTCTTCTTCTTTTATGGCTTTTACAACTACCGTGCGTAGTTGGATTTTGCTAATGTCTACGTGTTGGAAAATACGTTAAATGCTTTCAACCAACCCTACGCAAGAATATATTATATATATTAGATTTTCTCTCTCTTAATTTAGAAATGAGAGAAGAGGAAACAGTCAAGTGATCAAATAAAGACGAAAGTTTTTCACCTATTATTTTTATTGCGCAAAGTTGTCACTCTAATCTTTCAAACATAACATTTAAACTTAGATCATCAAGAAATCTAGTTTTATCCTAAATGCTCAAATAATAAGTATTCAAATATTAAAAAAACAGACTCTAACTGCGGGAGCAAGCTCTATCAGGCTAGCATGGCGGAACCAGCAAAATTACGAAAACCAACTAAGTACATCAATTTGTAGCTAAATAGTTGCTAATTAGTTACCAAAACAACTATTTTGTTGCTTGTGCCAATCCCTAGAAATCGCAAATAATGCTATCGTGATATAAAGGTAGCAAGGTAACTAAGTGAATTATATCATTTTTTCTTTGGTCTTGACAGAAAATTTAGTTACTATTTTGTTGCTAAATC
The DNA here is from genome assembly GCA_002245475.1 of Calephelis virginiensis. NCBI lineage: Eukaryota > Metazoa > Arthropoda > Insecta > Lepidoptera > Riodinidae > Calephelis > Calephelis virginiensis. The sequence goes on from NJDC01002594.1 coordinate 28,415, forward strand.
TTAGACATTGAAAAAAAAAATTAACTTTTTTTTTTAATTTTTCTGATCTTGCTATCTTGAATGAGGTTGTAGAGGATTCAATCACTATCCTCCATAAGTCCATTAAATTAAATTTAAAAAAAAATATGTAACTACAGATGCATGGAAAAAGGACATAGAAAGGAAGATAAAAGAAAAATACAGAGAAGATTATAATAACCGCCAGCGCGGCTTGGCACCTACCAGCAACAGTAGCGGCGAAATACAAGATATTATTTTTAGTAAAAATTAAAATATATTTTTTATTGTTTGTGTTTTCTGTTTGTGTTTTTGTTCACTCTATTTAAGACTTGTACTACCTTAAGTTTAAAACAATTCCAACAACCGACTTCCAAACGAGGTTTTAAATTCCTCTGTTCGTCTATAGTAATTTTATAATTATAAAAAAGAGGAAAGATTTGATTTTTGTTTGTTTGTTTTAAGACGAATAGGCTCCAAACTATTGGACCAATTTCAAAATTTGTTTTCACCTTCAGAATGCTCCATTACCCCTATGTGACATAGGCTTTGTTTCATCAAAATCGGTGCAGAAGAAGCCAAGATACGTAGGCGAAGCTGCGTGAAACTGCTAGTTTAATTATAACCAATTTCGATGATTTATCGAAGTAGTTGGCAGAGGTAAATAATAAATAAATGTCTCTAGACAAGTTGTACAAATAGATCTACCTAACCCAAAGTAAACAAATTTTAAGCTTGCATTGTATAATAGGCAGCGACTCTAACGCAAAGAAATACATACATAAATAGGTATAGAGGTACAACCAGAGCACCTACGCTTAGGCGAAGGTACCATAATGTGATAAGTCCAAACCCGTCATTAACCGGGCACTATCAAAATTCTGAGCAACGTTGTTTTTATAAGAAAGTTTAAAAAAAAGTATCTTCACGCTCATATCCCCGAAGAGGTAGGCAGAGGCACAACCAGGGCACCCACGACTAGCTGAAGACACTAAGTCCCACAATGTGATAGGTGGCAAGCCTATCGCCAACCGAGCACATACCCAATTCCGGACAATTTTTTTTTATTAGAAAATTGGAAAACCCAAATAGAAAATTTAAAAAGTATCTTCACGCCCATATCCCCGAAGAGGTAGGCAGAGGTACAACTAAGGCACCCACGACTAGCCGAAGACACTAAGTCGCACAATGTGATAGGTGGCAAGCCTATCGCCAACCGGGCACATTTCCAATCCCGACCAACATTTTTTTTATTAGAAAATTGGAAAAATCCAATTTTCTTTTTGTTGACCGACCCGGGATTAGAACCCAGGACCTCATGCAGTCAAGTCCAACACCCGGACCGCTAGACCACAGAGGCGATTAAAAAATTTAAAAACACATGTTAAACTACTAGACTCGAGAATCGTTGCCGAGACCTTTGACTACATTGTCAACGCCAAGTACGAACTACTCAACCACAGAGGCAATTAAGTTTTTGAAACAAGAATAACTAAAACAATAAAAAACAGATATAGCCTTCATTCGTGCATGTTTTAGCATGGAACAAATATTGCATGTTTGGGTATAATAAATAATATACGATTTACCAGTAGTAATCTATTTCCCATCCGTAATCTATAGGCCACCACTTGTTCCCCGGACGTCGAGGTTTCCTAGTCCCTTCCTCGTCTATGACATCTTGCAGCTCCTTGGCCACTTTAACCTTTTTACTACTGCGCTTCTCCTCTCTTTCACGCTCCTTTATTTCATATTTGATCTTCTCTTTCTCTACTTCTTCGACAATAGGATCTAGCGTTTGCTTCTTCTTGAACCGCTCAGGATCAGCAAAATCAATATTATCACTATATTTTCGGGGAATCTCATGAACCATATTCACTAAATGGAAAATTTCGAAAAATAGTTTTTGAACTATTTCATTCATTTTTAAAGTTTGAAATACCGAGTCCATTGTGAAGTTCATAGGCCTCTTCGTATTTTCAATCATTTTTTTGTAACTGAAATATGATGAGTATCAATGTTAGAAATGGACATAGAAGTATAATTCAATATAATAAAACATATCACTACATAGTATAAAACAAAGTCGCTTCCTGTGTCCCTATATTCCCTTGTATGCTTAAATGTTTAAAACTACGCAATGGATTTTGATGTGGTTTTTTTTTAATCGATAAAGTGATTGAAGAGGAAGGTTTATATGTATATTTCATAACCGTGCGAAGCAGGGGCGAACCGCTAATAATCTATGTTTCATTTAATTAGGACCTATAATTTCTGTTAAAAGAGAATGCATGGTTAATTACTTTTTGGGCGTGATCTTGAAAAACCGTTGGGAACTATTGTTCTCTTGTACATACCCACCGTTCTAAGAGCTCCGACATAATATATCCAATTTCAAAATGAGGGCTCTTATCATAGAGACCCATATAGGGGGTCATCTCCTCCACCTTGGCTGTGGCGCGGTGGATGTAGCTTTCCATCAACGTGATTATTCGTCCTGGCACCAGCTTGGCATTAAGATAGTCTCTGTACACCTCCCAGCTGGTGTAATATGGCAACACGAACGGCGCTGGAAGTTACAGTCAAAGAAGAAATTACTTGTAGTCTAACGACAGGAAATTCAAATGTCCAAGTGTTGGTCCGGGCTTCTTTGCAGAATAGACCATCTGTCTTCCAGCCATGCAGCTCGTAAAAGGCGAGCATAGGCTAACCGTCACTAACACCATGATTTCTGACTAGGTGGTAGAGTTTCACAGCGACTCGCCCGGATTGGTACCACCTTACCTATTCCAGCCGCCATAACATCAGCACTTACTTACATGTTGAAGTGTTCCGGTTTGGAGGGTAAGGTAGCCGGTAAGCTTACTTTTGCTGGAGGCCTACCATCCCGGCAGATTCAGATTCACAGCGCACCATAACCATGTTTGGTGTCTCTAGGCGACGTGTATTTATTACCATAAGAAAGTTCGTCTGCTTGTTTTCGAGTAACATAAAAAATAGTCCGCCAAATTTATGCGGAATCTTGTTACGAAATTCCTTTCAAAAAATTGAAAACGAAGTTTGGAACATAATAAATCCTTGCACATAATCCTAATGGAAAAATCGCTGTATTTTTGTCCATGGATTTATAATACAGTTTTGCTGTGTTCGAAATCCAGTTTTGATTAATTCATTTGGAATTTAGTATTCCGCTTAGATGTGGAAGGCCTAAAACAAGTTAAAATTGTTTACAGCGACATCAGTTGCCTTTAAATTATATTTTATAATGTTGTGCATATTCTATTATTAAGAAACTATTGTTGAGTTACTTTAAAATAAAACATACTTACAGAAACTAAGCAAGATAAATTTAAACAAGAGAAACATTCTCATGTACCTAACTAATTTTTATTTTACGAACGCAATTACTTTTACTGCTTATTATTTACACCACTTAGTTTCCATTGAATAACATTCATTAAAAATACTCGTGCCATAGCGAGTCATTACACGATAGGCTTTGCCCCGGGTTATATCTGGTGCTGTCAGTTTTACCTATAGATTAAGATTCAAAAGCTTAGTATAACCATTAGTAGTTTGCTTAAAGATGACGAAGCGCGAGTTACGGCGCGCGCGATATTAATTCATAAATTATGTGCCATTATTATATTCATAAATTTTAAATAGTCGCCTCTGTGGTCTAGAGGTTAAGTTTTGGACTTGACTACATGAGGTCCCGGGTTCGAATCCCGGGCGGGCAACAAAAAGAAATTTGGTTTTTCCAATTTTCTAATAAAAAAAATGTTGCTCGGGATTGGACATGTGCCCGGTTGGCGATCGGCTTGCCTCCTATTACATTGTGTGACTTAGTGTCTTCGGCTAGTCGTGGGGGCCCTGGTTGTGCCTCTGCCTACCTCTTCGGGGATATGGGCGTGAAGATACTTTTTTTTTTAAATTATTGTATTATTATTACATTATATTCATAAATTTTAAACTAGACATTTTTTTTATTTGTATCATACAGTAATAAACCTAACAACAGAATAAACCAAATATCAAAATCATCTGGACCCCTGGAAAACTACTAGAGGCGCCACTTTCCATACTTGACGATTTTAACATCGAGTCACCTCATTTGTTTGCTCTATAGTGGGCGCTATTCTTAAAACAGCAATAAACTAGTGTTTTTATTATAATTAAATTCTCGGGATTTTTATTTCGACCGTCGGTCATCGTTACCAAAAAGACCACTGGTGGGTAAATGCTGTTAAGCAACTTTCCCAGTCAGGCGTCCACCGCCAGCGTTTTGCATGAACACCAGAGTTCATAGATTTGCACAGGAGGCCTGACACCTCGACCGTAGGACATCTGTAATACCTGTGAACACACTTTGATAACATCTTAGTTTATAGATACATCTATTAGTCACAGTTGCCCCTTAAGATCAGATGTGTGCGTGTTCGCTTTTTTAATACATACAAAATCCAAAGCATACTGCCGACTACCACCTTTTAACGTGTGGAAATTCTCATGGATACCCGCCATGTTTTTTCCTGCAGACAAAAATCGCACAAAGGGGTGGTCCCTTATCAGATACCGGGACAGTGAGAATGCTTTCGAATACCTATATACACTGCACCGGCAACGCTGGATCTAGTGATCTCCCTTTTACAGCTCCATTCAATAGGGCCTGCAGATCGTCCGAAGTGGCACGCGGAGTCACCGCGCGACATTTCAGGGTATCGGTGGCAACAGGCACCCTGTATCAATTGCAATAACCCCATTACAGGGTAGGCAAGATAGTATCTACCCCCTAATCCGTAGACCTTACAGCCGCAACTCTCGACTCGGTCCAAATTTGCTTCCCTGGGAACATCCAAACACCACGGATACTAAGCCCTCCTCCCCACCCTCGTCACAAAACCACATACAAGATTATTTATGCAAAAATAAATAAGTATCAACAATTTAAGAGGTAAACTTTTATTTTTATATCATTTAGAATATAATTAAAAGTTTTTACATAAAACACTGTTCAAAAAAATTTCTAATTAACGCACTTCATTTCCCTCATCGACTGCACAGTAAGACTGGCCGGCAAAGTTTTACATTGGACAAAACGATGCTCCAATGTAAGTGTCGAGAACTTACTGGATACTTTGAATGTTAATATTTTGAATACCATATGATATAACATCCACTGTTTGCTATCTTTTGACATAAAGTTAAAAAACAATTTAAAGTTGCAACACACTACGGTCTTGGTTTGAAAAGCTGTAAAAAAGGTACAGTAAAAGGCCAAACATCAAAAATATAGACTAAGGTATTAGCAACAATTTTTTTTATTAGGTATAAAAATAATACGGTATTTCAGAAAGTCATAAAAGATCTCGTGTTTTCGAATTGCAAATTTTTAGTATTTTTGCAGTAATACTGTAGACATGCAGCCAAAATAAGAATTAACGTGGGTTTAAGCCAATTGAAATAGGTTATATTCAAGTCTAGCCGGCTAGTCTCAAGTCAATCACTAACATTAGCCGTACCGTAACATTCTATTAAACCAATTGCAACCATTTCGAAGACCTATATATCTGTCCATCGTAATTTCGAATGTTCTAGAGACCACGACGAACCACCGTACCACAGTACCTCTGGCAAGTTACTTTAAAATTGTACTATTGTAACAAAATAACTTGTTTATTGAAGGTAAGTAAGTTGCATGTAAACGAAATTACTGTAATACAATTTCCATACTACGTTACTAATTCAGTAACTATTTATTCAATCAAACCAATTCATTAGTGTAATTAAATGGTATTGCATACCCTACACTGCAGAGGTTCCCAAACTTATTTCATGTAATGCCCACTTTGAAAATCTGTAATATTGTAGCGCCCCTTCCCCTATTTTCCTCATCAAAAATAAAGATAATAATATATTGGTGTCGTCTGGAGTTTAATTAAACCACATTTTTCAGGTTTCCTTGCCGCCCCGGTCTAGGCTTCCAGCGCCCACAAGGGGGCATTTTCGCCCACTTGGGAAAGGCTGCCCTATAGGTACCATAATACTGCAGACATTGTACATTTGTTCTTTACTCTTCATAAAAACATACCGGTTTCGGAGCCTCTTGAGACCACCCTCGGATATTATCGGAGCGATTAGATCGTGGAATGTTGTATTATTTTAATGTTGTGTTACGTCACTATACAAATGATGTGTTGCCATTTTGCAACTGTATTCCAAACGTGAGCCGGATTGGACAGTGGGAAGTGGGTCAAGTTTATTTTGCAAGAATTAATTTTGTAAAGAAACCAACAAAGCTTTTACCTCGGTTAACAAAATCAATCGTGCAATTGTAGATTTAATAAATTAGAGGCCTAGGATCTAAGATCTAATGTAGAAAGATCAAGGGTAAAGGGTAATGTTATCCTGGTGGTACTTTAATACTGACAGTAGGTACTGCACTCCTTGTGAATCTACTAGTAGTGCAGTAGTAGTTAGTAGTATCATATATCTGTGATTATAAATTACAGCAGTGTTGAACCCCGGTAGTACGGCGGAACGATGTTCGACGCAAATCAAACAATATCGAGCGCAGCTGCGCTAAGTACTATGTTCAGAACTATCGAATCAATAAGTACATAGATTTGCTATACATTATTAATATTGTTACATATAACACGTTTTATACTTGTCTTTTTAACGTTTATTCTGTTGCAAAAAGAAGTTACAGATATCACTTTTATTTAAATATTTTTTACTTAGATACATTTGTCTCAAATACGATAAAAAAATATTAAATAGCTTGTGTCCTTAGCTTCATTTCCGGAATAAAAAAAGGTTATTGACAAAATTTTCGGTAACAGGTGAATATTATAGCTGTATCAAAATATACAGCTCATCAAATGCGAAGTACAATGAATGTCTAACCATGATGTCTCTAAATAATTTTATTAGTCACGTACATGAAAATACATAAAAATACAACAGTATTATTAGTATGGGTCATCGTTACTAGGATACCGTTATCGTACCTACCTGAATAAAATTCTGGCAAATGTGTATAAACAAACAGTATCGTCTAAAGATCCAACTGAAGATTTCTCCAATTAACCTATCCGATTCGGGTGAAACCTGGATTTGACTCCTAGTCTTCAAAGGAAATCCATGTCAAAAATTAGTGTAGATAGTTCTACACTGTGATGTGCGAACAACATTTTATTCTGGAATACTTTTAATGTATGCAACACAGCTCTTTTACGATCTTTAATATTATATCTTAAAGGTAATATATATTTATAATGATCACTTATCAACATATTATTATTAACTGAATTTCAGCGTCTTTCCTAGCAAACACTACACTCTGACATATTTAACCACTGGTAGTGTTGTGCCCCTGCTATTACTCCAATAAGATCATACAACTAGTGTTATAACTCAGGTAATAGTGCAGCGTACTTTCAGTAGTATTGATATGGAGTGCTGCCTACACTATGATACAGTTTTAATTTTATCGTTTATGAGACAGTAACTTGTAGCACTGGTGATTGCCCATGATCGTCAAATGTGTTGACCAATAAAAACATTAATAAGACAAGTACAAGCGTAGCTTTTTATGACATTTTAAAACATTCTAAGTTCTTTATATTCTATATAATATATTACAATTATGATTTGTTGAGAAAAACCGGAACATCAATTTGATGTACCATATCTACACTAACGACTTTATACATTAAAAAAGCCGCGACAATCGCAGCGGGAAGTCGCACGTCCATAAAAAGCCTTACAATTGCAAAACCTTACATTAGCTTTTATTACAAACTTCTGAACCTGGCATTTTTAAAAAATACCCTTTTTATATTAGTTCTTTTTTTTTTACAAAAAATTCATCATAATTATAAATAAAAACTATATTTACCGCACAGAAGAATTAATACTACGAAAATTGTACATTTTGGACAAGTTTATATAAAAAATAAATCATTTACATTAACAAATGAGCATATGGTCTGAAGCCTTGTCCAAATAATACCCGTCCCACATCAAGCGACAAAATTCGCAGATGACTAAACTCGAAGACGACAAAAATCGCAAACGACAAAAAGTCGTGAGAAAATCGCAATTGTTTCTGTGTGATCTGCTTTATCTATTGGAACGACCAGCGCGTTTATCACATTCTTCCAAGCAACGGCAATCTTCTGTTATCGAGTCTAACGACATAAGGCTCTCTTGGGATGTTCTCAAACACGCTCTGCATCTCGAATCTGCAGAGGTTCCACTTTGTGAATTTTCCGATACCGATTCTAAAGATCTCAAACTTTCGACAGACGTTAATTTGTAAGAACGTCTAAATTCTGCTATTTCTTCTTCGCTCATATTTAACGCAAGCAACGAATCTCTTGCTATCTTGCCTAAAGACGAAACTTTCTTTTTCTTTTTCGATATTAAAGAATCCATTTTAGATAACGGACAAGGTTTATTTAAACTCTCAGGTAAGGATTTAGGACTAGAGCCACTTCTAGAGCGTAATTTAGTTCTTCTTTCCGGTATATCTCGAGGTGTAGTACTTTCAGGTACTTTAAACGCTATAGTTTTAGCTTTTGGACTCTTTTCTAAAACTAAACGTTTAGTCAAATCTTCAAGGGAGTTAGATTTTTTAAGTTTAGCACGCTCAGGGATCACAGGAGAACTTTTTCGACCTTTCCCTTCAGAAAATACTTCTGGTATTTCCGAGTCTTCATCGATAACTAACTCAGGTGATAAATCTAGCATTTCTTTGATCTCAGCCTCTCGTAGTTCTTCAGCGAGAGAGCCTTGTACATTATCTGGTGCTTGTTTTTCATAAACGAGATATGAGAGCGCATCTTTTCCTAAATCCACACTTTCTGTTTTAGTTTCAACACGTTCGTCGTCTTTTCCATCATCAATGTACGCTAATTGTATACAATCATCGGCGGCCATATCGCAAGTTTCATCTATATTTGCGATTGGTGCCATGTCATGTGTTTCTTCTGTCCTTTGACTCTTTTCTGGCACAGGTGTTGATGTAACAACATTCACTGTAACTTTATTTTTAATCTGTCGTTCAATTAATTCGTTTGCTAAAGTTTTAGTTATGCTTGAAGTTAATGTATTTTCTGGACTTATATTTTCCTTAATACCTCTTATAATTTTACTAGGTAGTTTATCAACTGGTTGCCCTGTATCCGGGCTGGATTGTTTTTCTAAAGAGTTTTCAGAACCCGAGGATTTGAGTACTGACGCGAATGAACGCGGTCTTACATCTATTTTTTCTTCTACTAATTTAACTAAAGTAGCTTCGTTAGCTTCAGATTTCTCTTCGGTATTCTGATTACCAGACGCCTCGTCTGGTTCGTTTATTTTATTCAAGTCGTTGGGCATAATGAGATCTATATTATCACTCGCTTCTGGCCTTTCTTCAGCCGTGCTTGTGTTTATATCTTTAATGCTTAAAGCTAAATTGTTTTGTACTAAATTTTCATCGGTGGTTATAACGGTAACTTTCATATTATCGCTCATATTCGGCAACGATTGAAATTCACTTAACGTATTTTCTGTATCTGTAGAAGGCGTTTTACTATCAAGTTTTTTTGAAAAGGACTCGTCAACAAATGAAACTTGGACTCTCTCCGATAATGTTGAATCTGTAGCCTCTGACAAGCTGTCTGTGTCTTTATCATCCTTCTCAATTTTTTCATTACCACTTCCCCAGGACCAAAATGAACTAGTTAAAGAGGAATCTTTTCTGGGTGGAGTATTAGACGCAGATTTCTTTTCATCGTCACTACTACTCCTAGAAAACAAACTGCTTGGGTGTTGGAACAGACTAAGCAGTTTTTCTAAGTTGGTTGGCAATTTTATTTCCGGTTTTTCTTCAGGTTTTGGTATATGGAAACTTGGAGACGGCGCTACCCAAGAAATTTTCCGCATTCTATCTAGTCCTTTTGATTTTAAAGCCGGCACATCAAGCAAACTTGAAGTTCTTTTTGGTGAGGTCAAAGTTTCTTGTGAGTCCTTTTTGATTGGTTCTTTAAAACTGGAACTGTATGTCAATGTGCCTTCATTGGATGAACTATCTTCTTTGACTTCTGACGGATTCTGTAAGGAATACTCTATCCCTGAATCAGCCGATGTCACCATGATTTTTTCTTGTCGTGCCGAATCGATGGAACTAACACTTGCTTCTAAACTAGATAAGGAGCCATGAATTTTCTTAGCACCGCCAAATATAATAGGTGACACACTCTCATTAGAACTGACTGACATATTTAAATTTACAGGAGTTATTTCACTTGTAGATTCCACACTACTTTCGGTAGACAAAGCAGCACATCTTAAGTCAGTATCCAATCTAGCGATAGGTTTAGGTCTTTCTATCATATTAAGACTTTCTAATGAACTTCCAGAAATCTCTAAAGACGAGCTGCTATCACAAAAGGCACTAACTGGCTTTCTCATCAGTCTAGACACTTCCAAATCCGGGCTATCCAGACTCGATTCGCTTTTATTTTTCTTTAAAACTACATTATCTCGATTAGCAGGTACAACGTTTACATCTAAATCTATATTTACATCGTCCGCCCCGTGCTTTTTTCTAGTTTTCGTCGAAAGATCGTGCATTTCTTGTATTAGATTACCTAAATCTTCTGTGATCGCTTCTATTTGTTTTATTGCAACTTCACGTTTCTCTTCCTTAACTTTATCTTTATTTACAACATCATTTACATTTTGGTCGTAATGTACTTTGGTTCTATTTAATTCACTTTTAACTGTAACAGCCACTTCTGTTTCGACTTTTTCTATATCACTTACAGATACACTAGTTGTAATCAACTTCGTCTCTGATTTAAGCACTTCATCTTCACCTTTAAAATCAACAATCTCATTATGAGATAACTCTTCAATTTTATCCCCATAGTCCTTGCATACATCACTAATAATAACATCTCCTATATCAGTCTTTATTCTACTATTACTATATTCTGTATTTACACTATCACTTTGTAATATATTTACAATATTTATTTTATTTTCACTATTTTCTACACTGTCTAAAGTAACATCCACTGGCAAGTTATCAACTGTATTAGTAGATTCATTTACATTATTATTAGCTACATTATCTATCACAGGTATATTAACATGAGGCTCTTTAAAGCCTGGCAAAATACTTTTGTGATCAATATCACTCTCCTTTATAACAACACTCTCAATACACTTTTTTATATCATTAGGATTAATTTTAACTTCTTTAGGTTTATGTACTTCTGGTACTTGTACAAGCTCAGCTTTTACAACTTCTTTTAAAACTTCAGTTTCGCTTATAATATAACCAGGCTCTATGAAAAATTCATCTTCAGATCCGATAACAATTTTAGGATTAGCATTACGAATATTGGCTTGTGGATTATCCATATTCGTTTGTCTTTTATCAACAACGAGTTTATCATTTTTAGTATCAGTTTCTTTAGGTTTAGTAAAATTTTGAATGTTCGGCTCAGGTTTATTAATTGCTTTTGCCTCATCTAAACATTTCTCTATCGAGGGTGTAGGCGATGGTGATGGATTGTACATGGAGTCATAGTTTCTCGTTACTGAGAAACGTGAACCTGATTTTTTCGCGGCTGGTTGTATGTGTACTTGAGGCGGTTCTGATACCTGTAATGTAAAGAAATAACAAAAATGTTAAGGCATTAGAAACGAATTATATAGATGAGGTATTTTTTGGGACCAGATATAGGTTCCTATCTCTAATTGCTATTATAGCTAGTTAAAGTTCTTTAAATCAAACCTTAGTCAACTGTGAATAGACAAGTTTATGCAAATTAGCTATTTGCATGATGTCACAATTATTTTCGATTATGCAATTTTGTTTTATTGGTAAGGAAGTATCTTCACGTCTGAACCCCAGAAGAGGTTTGCCAGTGTATCCACAACTAGTAAAAGACAATAACTCCATAATGTTAAAGGTGACAAACTTGTCACCACGCGGGCACTTCTCAAGTTTCAAGCAATATTGGTTTCATTAGAAAAATGAAATTTTTAATTTAGTTCTTTTACAAACTTTTAAATTAGTGTTCAAATTTGTACCTAGATATTCTGAATGTGTAACTGAATCAGTAAAAAAAATTGTAAAAAAATCAGACTTTAAGCCTATTCACCATTTAGGTTCCGTTAAACATATCCGCCATTGTACTCAATTCACATCTTAAGACGGTTTTTGATGTCTTTATGTAATGTAAGTACCTAGGTACCTATTTTTAATTTTTCTAATGCAAGTTCAGTAAGGTCTACTTTCACCGTCAGTCAAATCTTTGACCCTCCCCATATAAAGAAGTCAAGAGGCGTCCGATCAAGTCAGAAATGAAATAAAATAAATTTCTTTGCTCAATATTTTTTTTATGAAATTGGAAGGCAAACAAGCAGACGTATTTCCTGATTGTAAGAAATTCACGCCGCCTAGAGACACCAGAGGTGGTAATGGTGCGTTGCCAACCTGAGGCCGGGATGTTAGGCCTCGAGCAAAAGTAAGTTTACCGGCTACCGTATCCTCCAAACCGGAACACGTCATGACGTTATGGCGGCAGGAATAGGTAAGGCGGTGGTACCAATCCGGGTGAGTGGCTGCTAAACTCTACCACCTAGTCAGATGTCACGGTGTTAGTGACGATAAGCCTATGCTCGCCTTTTACGAGCGGCCTGGCAGGAAGGCAGATGGTCTATTCTGCAAATTAGCCCGAACCAACACGGGCAGTATGTGTATTAGAAGTTGTTACAAAAAATATTTGTTTATAACAACATAATATTCTACCACATTGTGGTGTGCAAATTAAAAAAAATGTGATTTTTTTTAATTTATACAAATTTATTATTTAGAATTATAACATTTCAGGTTTTTTCTACAAAATTTTAAAATGTGCTTATGTTTAACGTTACCAATCATAAGCTACTAACCACTGTATTCAAACATATCCAGTCAGGAGAAGAAGCGGCAAAACAAACTCCCCGGCAATCGGGATTAACCCTATCTACCTTGAACTGGCACTGTTTTCAAATCTAGCCAGCCGGAGAAGAAACCGCGAAACAAACTCTTCGGCGACCAAAAATATTATTTGCAATGACATTTATATCAGAAAAAAAAAAACAATTAAACTTTTCTGCAAAAAAGTCGTTTATATTATAGAAGGCTTTGTCTAACAAACAAGCCAAATAGCTTCTTTGGAAACCTTTTTAGAGGCAATGATTTAAGACTATCAAGAATTTTGTTATACAAAGTGGAGATGACAATACAACATTAAATTCCCAGTCCGCATAAAAAATTTCAACCAAATATATCCAGTCGCTAAGTCACAGGAAATTAATTTTCATTTTTAACATTTTCCACATGCTGTACTTGTTACTAAGCTATCACAGACAGGTAAAGGACCACCGCATCGGTAAAGATAAATCACATTTTGCCAGCTCGCCTCTTCAAAAACATTGGCACTTAAATTACCTAGTTCGTAAATTTTATTTGCAGATGTAAATTTGTGCATAATAAACTTTATGTCGTAGCTATAAGAGTCATAAAGCACGGCAGAATAGTAGAAAACCTGCGGAAATAATGTTATTCTTTCAGCGAAAGAGACCAATCTAGGTTCCTTTGTTTTTATTTCACTTTCTTGTTGAATCCTGCGCCTATTTATTTAAGTAGGTCAGTGGGTCAGTGTGTCACCGAGATCCTGTGACGTCGCAAGTGTTATTGTTAATTCTGAAGCGGATGCGTTTCGATTTCGCCGCCTTTGTAGTGTCGGTCGGCGCAAAGCAAAGTGCCGCCATTGTTTAAGTTTGTAAAAAGGTATTAACTGTATTAAATAGGACGCTTTGTTAAATAGTGATAAGGACACGATGTTTAGAATAGGTACGTACTACGTAGGAACATTTTTATGTGAATTGTGTGAATTTAGACGCTCGTTTGTGTTATTAATTATTATAATGCCTCATTACAATTATACAGCTTCGGAGTACAACCGATATGATTTTAATTTATGGGGAATCTCGCGGAAACGCAGCTTTAGCACTGCGGACATACAGAGAGAAGTATGGAAACACTCGTATGTGTCCTACTAAGAGCCGCACTATTGTTCAAGCTGTCCAAAGAATACGGGAGAATCAACCGTTAATTCCACATTCAGATAGTGCTACTTCACGAAGACATAACCTTAATGAACATATTTTAAATTATTTTTCACGCAACCCAACATATAGCCTGCGTAGGGCAGGTCGCCATTTTCGTGGAAATCATAATTATTTATCAAGTTTTAAAACGTGAGAAATTGATACCTTTTAAGTATAGGAAAGTGCAGGCGTTGTTACCTAGGGATAAGCCTGTAAAAGGGGCCTCTCTTCTGCGATTAAATAAAAAAAATGTTGCTTGGGATTTGATATGTGCCCGATTGGCGATAGGCTTGCCACCTATCACACTGTGGGACTTAGTGTCTTCGGCTAGTCGTGGGTGCCCTGGTTGTGCCTCTGCCTACCCCTTCGGGGTTATGGGCGTGAAGTTGCTTATTTTGTCATTTTCTTTCTTTTGGGCGTAGTATCTCTCTACTGGACTATTTCCAATAACACTTTATCATTCTTACGGTCGCACTCGACATCAATTATATTTTAATTAATTCATTAAGTCGACATTTTTTATATCAAACTATCAATTAATGATAGATTAAAATATAATAATTGACAGCCGTTCTATCAAATTATTATTTGTCCATTCGTGTTATTAAAGAAACGTTACCTGTATAACTTTGAATCTAGAAGTCGGACAATAACTTCGAGTCGGGGTCGTCGGACTCGAACTCTCCGTGGACGATTCTCTGTCCGGAGTAACTCGAGTTACCTAACGGGATCGGAAATTTAATTAATTTCGCAAAAATAATGTCTGGTAAAACAATATAAAAGAGACTATGTTCCCCGTGTTGGTCCGGGCTCCTTTGCAGAATAGACAATCTGCCTTCCGGCCAGGCAGCTCGTAAAAAGCGAGCTTAGGCTTACCGTCATTAACAGCGTGACATCTGACTAGGTGGTAGAGTTTCGCACCGACTTGACCGGATTACTACCGCCTTACCTATTCCTTATAATGTCAGCGTTTGCTGTTGACTCCGGTTGATAAGTTAGCCGGTACCTTTACTTTTGCTCGAGGCATAGCATCCCAGCCTCAGGTTGGAAGCACACCATTACCACTTTTGGTGTCACTAGGCGGCGTGAATTACTTAGCACTAGGAAATCTGTCTGCTTGTTTGCCTACCCAATCATAAAAAAATACATCGGTACAAACGAATTTCAGGTATTAATATCTACTTATGATTTACCTTTCTAGCAATTTGTTGACCTTCTATTTACTACTTAAAATATTTATTTTTTCTATCTATATGACATCAGTGCTCGTTTTGGCGTGTTTCGGTTTAATTAACATCTAATGTTAATATCAACGTCAAATTAAGATCTCCAGCGTTAATAAGTCGAGTATTTTCTACAAAACAAAACCCGTATGTCTGTTGTCGTGGTTCCATTTTGAAATAAAATCGTTATCCTTAATATAATTGCCACATTATCGTTGAAAGTAAAATTGACTCACCGAAAACCTGGAGTGCGGGTGTCCCGAAGGAATGGGGCTGCCCGCGGGCGAGGGGGCGGGGGAGGGCGCGGGCGACCGCAGCCGACGGCGTTCCTCTTCGGGTGGGCTCTGGGAGCATTTTATTTAATACATTACAAAATGAACTTATCTACATATGGAACAAACCTCGACTACGCATTACCTATTATAATCTATTTGCGTAAAGAAAATAGTTTTAATTAAAATTACCAGATTATTCCACTAGTTTTCAGTCATAGCTAAGTGGTAAAGAACTGTCAAGATCTTGCTCGGATTGGAGCCGACAAAGCGTCAGTGCTTGCCTCGTTCCCTGCTGGAGGAATTGGTATCCATTTAAGTGTACCTTAATGGATGTCCAGGTAAACTTTTGGCATCAAAGTCTCAGGCGTGTACTCCCTCAAATATATGATGAAGGCACTTACCATTGTGACCTTGATGGGCGTATAACAGGTGAGGCTGATCTTGCGCATGAGTCGGTCGGGCGCGACGGCGGAGGTCTCGTTCCTGCCGCACATAGACCGGATCTGCTCCACCAGGGACACTCCTGTCTCCGACTCCTGGGAATGCAATCTCAATATACAAAACCGTTATGGTCTAACCTAACCCATCCAAATCACTGTAGATTTAAATTAACATGGGCTACCAATCACACATCAGGATTGGACATTATCAAGATACACAGTTTCTTTGATAATTAATTATTTAATTTTATTACATCGTATTATACGTAACGAAAAATGCAACCATGGATTCTGTACATGTTAGACATACATAATATGTAGTTGGAATTTTGTGTCGGAAATTCCAAAAATTTTTCAAAATTTTTTGTATTTTTTTTTATTGATTTCACTATTATTTCATTAACACTAACGAAACTCGATTTTTATTTAATATCTAATACATCACAAATTTTCACTAAAATCAGCAATGTAATAAAACAGAGCGGCACCTACAGCTCGCAACGCGCGGCTTACCTAATGCATATACTTTGTTTGCTATACATTACGGGCTGAAAAACTGCTAAATATTTTACCAATTGTTTCCGACAAAAACTGTAAAAGGAATTTTGACGCCCGATATGTATCTAAACTACCGCAGAAGTTTCCGTTACGGTGTCAAATACACCCTGTATAAATCAAAACTATTTTATTCACAATTAACATCATCAATGTTTACTTTAATGCAATCTATAATAATTTACAACTTAATTTTTGTTTTGTTTTACTTATTTATAAATGATATTTTGTTATCATTAGGGTAATGTTCATGTTGATAATTATCAGATATATAAGATAATACCACTTTGAACCTTGCCACTAGACGCTGGTATCAGTAGACATACTTACCGGTGGTTCATCTAGATCGATCTGCGTTAAAGTTGTATTGTCCTTCAATGCGTTCAGAATTATCTGCAACCCCGCCGCCCCTATTCTGTTATCCCTCAAGTCCAATCTCTGAAATATAATTTCATTTTAATACTAGTTAAGTTATTTTAAGTTTTACTTTATTAACCATAAAATACCAGTTTTCAAATCTAGCCAGTTAGAAGAATCAGCAAAAAGAATTCTCCGGCAACTACGACTAATCCTATTTACCTTAATACTTGGGTGTGTGTCTGTGTGGAGGATAAAGATTTCGTAATTTAGAGTACTTGTTTTTGTCACATCCGCTGGGTAGATCTACTAAGTACTGAAGTCATAGCGATTTTATAACCCCAAATTGCAGCCCAATTACTTGTTCCTATCAACATAGTGTTTTTGTCAGGCCCGACTTGGATTGGATTAGTTGCGCAAAAATGTATAATGCATCATTAACATATTTAGTGTCTACAGATGACGTTCCTTACTAACTATAAACTATAACTATATACCAGTATTAGCGGTCCGGTACGTGCTTCGCTACGTATATGACCGTATAAATGACATAACACAACAAAACAAAAAAGAAAAAAAATACTGAAAAAAGTTTCACCATGACAGCACAAACCCCATTTGAAAAAAAATTCTATTTGACTGAAAAATACCCATTAACAAAATGATCCGCCATTTCATGAATTCATTTGTTACAAAAAATGTGATAAATGAAGAACCGCTAGACCGAATTTATGCAAACTTCACATAAACCATCTACTAAATAGTCCGAACAAAGCCTAAACATTTGGTTTGGATAGGTGAGCCCGTTTTTGAGTTATAAAATACCAACGAAAAGTGGCATTGATTTATATATATTATATATACTAGCTGACCCAGCAAACGTCATATCGCTTGACATTAATGCTTCGATAGTGGCGCTGTCTGCCGGACCCAATGTAAAACATTCCAAAATCAACGACTACTTACAAATAAAAAAAACCCTTTCCAGTTGACCAAATTGTGAATCTAAACCATTCTCAAATTCCCTTGAACACATACAAAGAAACTTTGTCAAAATCGCTCCAGTCGTCTAGGAGTTCAGTGACAAACACACGAACACAAGAAATATATATATTGAGATAGATAAAGGTGTGTACCTGCAGACGGCGCGCGGCGCGGATGAGTTCGGCGAGGGCTGAGGCGGCGTCGGGCCCGAGGCGCGCGGCCTGCAGCCCCAGCGACACCAGCCCGCGCTCCGGCCGCAGCTGGCGCACCGTCTCCGTGCCCAGCGCGTTGCGCCCCACGTTCAGGACGCACAGCGAGTGGGACGCGTGCTGTAACATTATTCATTCCTTCAGTTATTCGAAACAATTATTTTATTTCACATTGATGATATTAAATTTTGTTTTATGACGTATTAACTCTTGCACAAGTCTAAAAATATACACGCACGCATGCATTCAAGCAAGGACGCACACTCACGCACGCACGAACACACACATACCTTACACATAACTTAATATACCCATTTGAACTCTTTAATATATTATATTATATTATATAATTAATATATTATATTATAATAACTAAAATCAATGAAAACGGAAACAATATTGATATTTATCAAAATAAATTCATTTCATGCAAACGTAACGGTTTTACACTTCTAGTCTAGTCAAAATAAATTCATTTGTATGGAGTAGGTTGCATTAAATACACTATGGGTGAAAACTTGCCATATAGTAGATATATCATTACTGAACTTAAAAATAAAAAGTCACCAATTTTGAACTAATAGTTTTTTTTTTGTATTTAACGAAAATACTTTTAAACAATAATTACTATTTTGTTGATTTTGTAAACAGTGTTAGATTTAAGAATTATTTGCTCACAATGACAACAATATCACATAAAAACTTATAATTTGGGTAGATATTTACTTTTTTACATAAAATATTTTTTTAAAGAAACGCTTAGGACCAAAATCGGGGATTAGGAATATTTAAAGTAAATACTATTTGCATCATTAAGTATGTGTAAAAATCCGTCTAGTGTCTTTAGTGCAAGTCAGAAAAAATATAAAAAACAGTTTTTCAATTAGTTGTAACAAAGTCACCAAGTTGAAAACTTAGTGTAAGTCAAAATATTTGACAAAAATCATTACATATCTTTTCATATAAACAACTACTACAGAACTTTATTTTTATCATGTTTTTACAGTATTATAGAACATATGTGCCAATTTAATTTAGAATGTTACAAGTTATAGCAAAATCAAACATTACCTATAAACAAGAGTCGCGAATAGAAATCCTGATTGCGACAAAAGCGTGCAGACATAAAGTATACCTTTTTTTATTTTTTCTACTGCGCAAATTTTGTTTCAATATAGATTTTTCTCCTCCTAATATTTTCTTGTTTCCTTGTTAAAATGTTGAACTTTACTTTAAATTTAAGCTAGTAATTATGTATGTCGGAGAGATACACATACGGCCCGAACAGGAACCACGGGACTAGTAGGCCGAGAGCTCACAACTTGAGGGTAGTTAGTAAATAATTCAGAAATATCAAAACAAAGCCGTAATACCCGATCTAGTCGTACAACCACATCGTTAAACTCATCATAGCAATAAAGAATAGAGTAGCTACGTAATACTCACTACACTGTTTACAAACATAACCACAATCACGTAGAAACAACTACAGCGTACACCCATTTGTTACTTAAACAAACCATCGTAAACATTGGAGTAAGCCTGCTACTATGACAATACTACGTAAACACGTCACGGTGTCCGTGCTTACGTAAATGCCAAACCCCCGAAGGGAAAAGGGGGGCTCCACCCCGCCCCTCCTTCGTGAGTGCCGACCGAATAATGCACCCCCGGACGGCCCACAACCCGGGCCCCAAGATCCTTATTGAATTAACAATTGCGACCTAGAAGTGACTTTGTGAACCTATGACAGGGAGAGACTATTACTAGTGGCGACCTCCGTATTAAACAGTGGTCCAAACACTAAGAGACGTGCCCAAAGCATGTCTGCCGAAATATGGTGGCGCTACATTTATATTACATTTATACACGTGGCAACGATGAGCGGGCAAATAAGAAACGAGTTACTTACTAAAGCTCCACCTGTTGTGCTAATGAGACAACATTATCCATGTCTTCCCGACAAACGGACCAATAAGAAACAAGCTACGAGAATTCCGAAGCACCTGTGGCGCCAAGCGTACTAATGACCACAATATCATAACTATACTTCGTTCATGACTTTCCGACGTTACACGCGGGTGCGCCGCCCGTTGTACCGACGATACTCATGACTGAACACAGATATTAGAAAATAGGTATTCTAGCTCATGACCTTCCGACATGTGTATTAAATAGACTAATTTAAAACGGGACTCACCAAAATGTTAGCCAGCGACATGGCACAGTTCCTTGTTAGCTGGTTATTCCACAGCACTAAAAAAGCAAGCCCTCGAGATTCGCAACCTCCTGCAACAAATAATATTTATTTTTCGAGTGCATACATACATATCTTCACGCCAAATCCCTTACGGGATTGGCAGAGTATCGAGTAACCTGACAAACGTTTCTGGTTTCCTTCACATTCATTACCCTTTTCATACAAACACGCCGGTTTCGGTGACACTTCGTGCCACCTTCGGCCAACACATGAGCGATTTGACTATGGAATGTCAACCTTGGTCTCCCCGGTTACTACCTACACACATGCACATTCGCATTGTATGCCTTGTCAAACTTGCATCTGTCATTCTTTCCACAAGACCGATCCAGCGGAGCACGCCCTTTCTCATTTTAACACCAATTCTTTCAATCCCACTCTTTCTCGGATCTCACTGTTGTGAATGCGATATATGTATTTAAGTATGAATGTATGTAAACGCTTTCGAAATTGCAAAAAGACTTAATTGTCTAGGTGCATAATGTATTTTTATGTTCGTAACGTTCAATTCACTTTCTAATTCTTATCAAAATAAACAACATTTAATTTTAGCATGTCTCATTTATATTACATTTAAATCATATAATACTTATCATAATAAGTACATAAAAAAAATAATTAAAACAAAGTGTTATTAAGTACTATCTTATGTTAATAAAAATACTGTTAAATGTTTTTTTATAAATAAATATGGAAAGGAATGAGAAATACTACTACGTGGTAGAGTTTCGCAGCAACTCGCCCAGATTGGTACCACCGCCTTACCTATTGCAATTTGCAATTTTAACATAACCGTTTTGTACTACATTTACATACGGTACACATACCAAAATAACATTATTTTTTTACAATTTTGCGTCTGTCTGTCTATTTGTTCCAGTAATCTCTAAAACGGCTGACCAGATGTTCATGTGAATTTCATTGGCAGGTAGCTGATGTAATATAAATACTTTTGTTTTCAACTTTTTTGTTAAATTCCCCGAGAGTTAAGTCGCGGGCACAGCTAGTCATAAATATGAACAAAAAAATGGACATTGAAAAGTACCTTGGAAATCGTTTGAATCTGTCGAGGGCGGGGACAACGCAGACTGCGCTACCAGTGCACCTGCCAGGGCCGACACGCCTGCGTCCTGAAATGTTAATATGAAATCATATTCATAAGCTTCTATAAATATATTTTTGAATGAATGAATGAATGAATTCTTTATTGTGCACAATTAAACTTATAACAAAATGGTACAACTACGTATTAACAAGAGCATATTATTCTAGTTTATAGTACACAAAAGGCAGTCTTATCGCCAAACAAAGCGACCACACAACTTGACGTGTCAACGTCATTTATACATTTGTGAACGTTTGTCATACTCAAGGATCTGAACTTGACGTGAGGTTTGAAAGAGGCGGGAAAATCTTATCATCTGCTAAAATCACAAATATCCACTTTTTAGTATTGAAGAACGCCTAATATGTGGTCCGAATGTTGTTACACCAATATTATAATTTTCACAGCATCACATCTTTCACTTGTTATTTTTAAGCTAGTTATAATGAATCTAAAACTACAGATAATTTTGCAATGGGGGTGGGTGGTCTAATCTAAATCCTCAGAATGTACCTATAATCACGAAGAAGGGGGAAAAAAAGTGCTAAAAAACGTTACGTGATTAAAAGACGACCACTGCTAATGGTAATGGTTCATTCTTCATCATTTCATCTTCAATTATCACCAGAGCTTACTCCTTCCTTCCGTCTACGAATGATTGTAACTACTTAGTGCATATCCAGTTCGTAGTTGTCATTTTGAGCTGTCCTTGATTTTGACTCACCGTAATAAAGTTATTGGACAGATCCAACAGCTGTATCCTCGTATTGTAGTGCAGCAGGGAAGCCAGCTGGGACGCGTCGGCCGCCGTCAGTTTGTTGTCCCCCAGTCGGAGCTCCCGTACGGAGTTGTTAGTCTTCAGGGCCGCCACTGGATGACAGAAAATTTTAGAATTGGAAGACAAAGGAACAGAGGATTTCCTTAGGTAAGAAATGCAAGCCGCTTGTAAATGTCAAAGATATTTTTTATAGTCTCAGAAAACAAAGCAGACGGATTTTTAGAGGTTATTCGAGTTTATGTAAGTCGTACCGCTTCAGTACTTCAGTATTTTTTTCTCCTTCAGGACTGACGATCTCGCCAGAACAAAAGTCGAGTCGCCCCGAGCGGGTCCGTCATTCGGCTCCGCCACAGTCGAGTTACGTAGGACATTGACGTTAGTCGAATAATTTAAAACGCAGTCGACTTGTTCGAATGATTATTATTATTATCTATATTATTTTGTAACATACTTTATGTAATACGCTTTATTGAAGTAATATAAATAATCCGAATAATTACAGATATATGTTTGTTTCTCTTATCATTTTAGCAGATGCGTTCATTTACCCTTTTTTTCTATTCGATATATATCATAATTATAGTTCGTAAGGAGTAAACTCCAATTGTGTGTCGTAGCTGACACACACACACACACTTTTTTTTGATATTACATTCTTGTCGCCTGTGGATACCAAATGTCATTGTACATTTCAGGTAGAAATTGCTGGGTTAATAATCGAGAAAAGTAAGGCGACCACAAACTTTCACCCACAGGAAGCAAAATTTGTAATATAATGAGGATAACATATTTTATTAAAAACATTAAAAATAACATTTAATGTGACATTGCTGTCGATGGGGGAGAATTAAAAAGCCATGTAAATTGTGTGATCTCGAATGTTTATTTTTGGTTAAAGTTTAAGTTAAGTGAGAATATCATTTAATTTGATTAAGATGATTCGTCTCTCTGGTCTCTGTGGTCGCCTCTATTGTCTAGCGTTCCGGCGTCGGACATTACTTCTTGAGCTCCTAGGCTCGATCCCCGGGTCTAGTAAAATTAACGTTGCCCGGGATTGGATATGTGCCCGGTTGGCGAGACTTGCCATCTATCACTTTGTGGGACTTGGTGTTTTCGGCTAGTCATGGGTGCCCTGGTCGTGCCGGGATATGGGCGTGAAGATACAGAAGATTCAGTTAACTGTAGACACGCTATATTATTGCAAACTCAGTTGTGTTGAGCAGAGAGTAATTGAAAATTTAAATCATGATACAAATAAATAAATACAGCGATATTACTCAAACACACATATTATTTTTAATAAAAATTACATATTACACCAAATTAAATCTAACCCCAAATTAAGCAAATTATATGCTTACAGTACTAGTTTTGGCATCACGTATTAATATATAGATTAATCTAACCTATACCGATAAATCTAACTACCAATTTGTTATTGTCAATATATTTGTTTGTGTGTGTCAAATGCATGGTAGTGTGGGTAATGTTTTATATATTGATTTAATATAATTTATAAGCATTATTATTGAAAAATATTAGCGTTCTGCACTTCTCCTACACATAAACTATAAGTGTGCCAAATTTTATGCTCCTGCGTCCGCTCAATTTTCGTAAAAAGGGGTCCCAAGTTTTGGCATCACGTATTTAATATATGTATAGATTAATCTAACCCCAAAAGTTAGTAATATGTGTGTGTTATGGGTGTTATTCAACAGCTCTAATACTTAGGAATACTTAAGTACACACTAATAAATTTAATTAACACCCAGTTTCGAACGAAAGACATTTAAATGTTCTTCACTCAAATGTCTGCCCCCGTCAGCAATCATACCAGGGCCTCGTAGTTAGTACACTTACTAAGCTAGGCGTGGACGCTAACCCCTCGACCAACAAGGCGGTCAAACATTCTTTTAAATTAATATACATTTTTAGAGATCGCTCATATCACTGCCCCTTTCTATACACTGGTACACATACATATATTACATAGACATTGTTAGACAACACTAACAATACATCAATAGTTTTTAAATCCATTTTAACGATATGGCGTAACAAGATTGTCATCACATATAAATATAAAGACACGTGTGTAAGTATGAGGGCGCCACATCCGCATCTAACCGCATCTAACTTCACTAGGGTTGCAATCTGCACAAGACTATGTTTTTTTTCTGAAACGTAATGTTTGTCGAAAGTAAATGGATTTATCTGTTTGTGATTTACCTGCCACATCGTCACTGCTTGTCATTGAGGTGTTCATACTGCATGATAGGTAAACTGGTCGACTTGCACAAGGGGCCTAAGATTCCGGCTATAATATAGCAACACACTAGTAACATATACAGTGTTTATAGGGACAGTTGTCTCTTACCTTTAAAAGAGCCGGCCGCTTGTTAACTAACTATCTTATAACAAAAAAACAGCGATACATCCACCTATAGCATGCGTTGAAGCGATTAACGCCTAACGTAGCGTTCACGTTTACCGCCATCGACCAATCGCGAGGCGCGGGTTCGATTCCCGGTGAGCGCCGACATTTGTGTGATGAACATTTAAATATCTTTCGTTCGGAACTGGGTGTTTATTAAATTTATTAGTGTGTACTTAAGTATTCCTAAGGATTAGTGCCGTTGAATAACACCCATAACACACACATATTACTAACTTTTGGGGTTAGATTAATCTATACATATATTAATACGTGATGCCAAAACTTGGGACCCCTTTTTACGAAAATTGAGCGGACGCAGGAGCATAAAATTTTGCACACTTATAGTTTATGTGTAGGAGAAGTGCAGAACGCTAATATTTTTCAATAATAATGCTTATAAATTATATTAAATCAATATATAAAACATTACCCACACTACCATGCATTTGACACACACAAACAAATATATTGACAATAACAAATTGGTAATAAAAAAAGATGGCGCACTAGAAATGAAGATGGCGTTCTTATCAACAAGATATTAAAATTTATTATGCTCCACTGTTATGTGCAATTCGTCCAGGGATTATATTTCTTGATGATACAGTGTAAGGCCACATACCCAGATTCAGCAGCGGGTCCCCGGCGAGCGCGGCGTGCGTGAGAGCGAGCAGGCGCAGGCGGCAGGAGAGCGGCCGCAGCGAGCGCGCCACCACCGTCGCGTGCGCCGGCGCCAGTGGAGCCCCTCGCGCTTCCAGCTCCACCAGGTTCACACTCTGTACACAACGCGAACCTTACACAACTTATAGCATTAAAACTGACATGAGAAATAAAATTCCTTGCTTGCGCAACGTTGTTTTTTCCACTCGTTTTGGTTTAGAATTTTTTTTTGTTAATTTAAAGGGATTAGTAGAAGAAATGAAGGGAAGATGTTAGCTTTAAAACAAATAAATACAAACTTCGAACTCATGCAAATTGCTATTTCTTATTCTAATATACTTTTCGTTAGAGAGCCCTTATTACTAGGCATCAAAGTCATTTTGTGTAAAAGATATGTAGTATCTTTGGCAGTCTAATTTGAATTGCTTTTATACCTGACTATTATAAAACACATTGAATTCCACCTACTGTCAAGGCTTGGAACCGGTACGTAAAGTACAGGTTCTTTACCGGTATTTAGCGGTACAAAAACCCTTAAACCAATAGTACCAGTACAGGTAACGCCTTGGTATCTGTATTGCTTTAAGGTCATTACTACCGGTTCCTAAAAATACCGGTATTTCGAGCCCTGCCTACAGTAATGCCGCGATACAGCGTACTCTGCATGTGGCGCGGATGCAATAACCAATAGCAAACGGACACAAGTCATCCACACAAGCGATGGTTTAAATTGATATTTCTGGATATAAATATTACTTATTGGGATAATTTACAAACATGGTAAAACTGTTCTGAGTTATCTATGCAGATTCCACAGGAAAGTGTTGAGTATGGCATTTATTTAGAAACCATGTGGTCAGATAAAAGCCATGTCAATCACAATCTGTCAAATAAACTGAAGCTGTTACAAATGCCTCACCTTTTTGATCATCCACGAAGCGGCCTGCCATCCTCTTATTCCGTACTCCCGAGGACCAAATATACAAAGAGCTGTCGTGCTCTCGTAATACTCTACCATATCAAATAGAGCCTCCTGAAAAAAGAAATTACACATTTTTTTTTTAATTTCACAAAATCAATACACTTTTTCTGAACATAATCTCACTGCCAACATTTTTTTCCTCTGAATAAGTCAACATTGCTGGACTTTGAAATACTGCATACTCATTACACAAATGTTTGTACCGATCAGGAGACAGGAATCAAACCCTGACTTTGTTGATTAACAGATTTGTCCGCTTATGATTTGATCGACTAAAGTCACTGTCAGCAATAAGGGCTATAAACAAACTACTCACTGCTCCTTCATCGTCAATATCCACATGATCTAGCTCTAATCTTCGAAACTGGACCTTTCGGAATACCGCTTCCAATGCATCAACTGGCGCCGTCCCAAGTAGCGAGCAATCCGAAAGGGTTAGTCTTGGAGCTCGTATAGTACCACCTATTGCGTTTTCTGGTAGATCCTGAAAATAGCATATTTGTATATTAGCTATTGCATTAGACTCCACATGAATATCATTTATTTGACATTAATAACTTTTCAGACAATGGAAGGTACATAAATAACTACCATCAAACTAGACCGGGAGGGTTTATCGGGTGACTGGACTATGTCGGCAACCACCTCATCAAAGTGAACTGAATGAATGACATAGCTAGATGACGGCGTTATTAAGCCTTAACCTCGATATCGGATTTAATCGGTTATTATCCGAGGGTGGTGTCAAGAGTCTCCGAAACCGGCGTGTTTGTATGAAAAGGGTTATGAATGTGAAGGAAGCAAGACAGGTTTGTCAGGATCGTGAGGTCTGGCACTCGATACTCTCTGCCTACTCCGTAAGGGACTTGGCGTGAAGATATGTATGTATGTAAGCTTTTAACCTCGAATCGTTCCAAAATTATGAAACATAAAATTTTCGCGGTAGACATAAGTTGGTGGATCTACACCTGCGCCCAAGCCCACTGTATGTCTTTCTTCGGATCATCACGCACAGAAGATATTACAGACAGCAAAGAAAAAAGTATGGAAGGTTTTTTTTTACTCAATCCCATTTTTTTACTCTATCCAAGATATAGGTTGTGGGGATACCATTAAAGCCCTTGCACAGTCCTAATTTTTTTTGAAGATGTATATATCAAAAAGCAAGAGATGAATAGATTGTCAATGGCTTTTGAGGTACTACTAGTTGATCGTATCATTCATAATTTTTCATTGCGTTACTGCACCATCGATTTTTGAGGTCCAGATTTACAGAGGCATTTGTATGATAAAATAGATTGAATTGATTGATTTCTAGGTAAAGGCAGTTTATTACATTTATTTCGATAGTATGAAGTATCGTTGTCTACCACCATTGAATCGACACACACACATACCTTCACGCCAAGTCCCTTACGGGGAAGGCAGAGAGTATCGAGTGCCAAACCTCACTCCTCGGTCCTGACAAACCTGCCTTGCTTCTTCCACATTCATTATCCTTTTCATATAAACAAGCCGGTTTCGGAGACTCTTAACCTTCGGATAACACCCGTACAATTTGATTGTGGAATGTCAACTTATATAGGTCTACCCAGGTACCTATATTCATCTACATTCGCATTGTATATCTGCTTTGTCAATCTTTCATATGTCATTCTCTCTACATGTCCGAACCATTAAATAAAGAAATAAATTTATTTCTAGCAGCCATAACAGTAACCCATAATTTACTTGTTTTGAGGCTACAGTATCATCTCATACAACAATATTTTAAATCCATACAATAATCTGTTAGATAATGTGAGTGTGTGAAAAATATTTTCTATTATTTTTAATCGACTTCGAAAAAGGAGGTTTTACGTTCGACGATTTTTGAAATGTATGTTGATCTATGTCTTCGTCATTTTAATTTTTTTTTGTGAGAACGGTTCCACTTCTGAAGAGGTCTAACCGCCAAATTAAAATCTGATGAAGGTATCGCAGGTTCGACGTATTCATTGAAATAAATGTCGTTTTTTGTAATTTTACTGCGCTTACATTATTATTGAACACATTTACCTATTATAATCGTTAAAGTAGTGCCGCACACACGTCTGTGTAGGCCACGGTTATCTCCTACCATCAGGAGAGCCGTGTGTTATGTCAAAAAAAATAATTGGGTACTAGCTAACCCGACACCGTCGTCCCAATTTCGATCAATTGCAATTTTTAATCTTCTCTTGACAGTCATTGACACAACAAACAAAGAAGTAACGAAATTGTTCGATCAGTTTACGGGTGATGCGATGACCAAGAGAAACCGGAATTAATTTTTAACCGATTAAATAAACGAGATGGTTCTCAATTCGACTGTGTTTTTTTGTGATTGATATGCAATTACTCGGCCAGTAACGAGATTTAGATGGTTCTGGTTTCGAGGTGGTCCCATATAATTTTTATCAAGTTCCGACTAGTAGTTTGTGAGTCATCGTTTCATGCCATCGAGTTTTTTTATGATATTGGAAGGCAACAAGCAGACGGATTTCCTGGTGGTACGAAATTCACGGCGCCTAGAGACACCAAAGGTCGTTGCCAACCTGAGGCCGGGATGTTAGGCCTCGAGTAAAAGTAAGAAGTATAAAGTTTTATGCATTAATAAACCTAACTCAAGAAGCACAAGATGGACCTTGACAAAATTTATGCAGAACCACTTCAGAGTAATATCTGCAGTCTGCCTTTTGAAAAGAAAATTATCAAATCGCGACCTCGTAATATTGAGGATACCACTGAACAGTAGTGGGTTAGGTGCTGGTGGAGCGAGTTTAAGATGAAACATACGGTCACGCTTACTGATGAATCACCGAACCTTACCCGAATTTGCTGCAGCACCGAGTCAATAGCCTGTGTCCGATGATGTCTACATGCTTCCAGATATTCTGCGGCCAACTGCGCTTTAGACGTGCTGGGAACTGTGAAAGAAAAACATTATCTAAATACTTGCATTATAACGTTCTGAAAGTTAAATTTTATTGAAGTTACATTTTGTTTGCATAAGTTCGAGTCAGCTATCTTATTACAAAAAAAACAGTGGCAACATTGCGACTGGCCCACCAATAGCATGCGTTGACACGTTTTACTCAGTTACCACCTCCATTCTTCTATCCTTCTTCCATAACTACCTATCCAACCACGAGGCTCGGGTTCGATTCCCGACGGAGTATGACGAACATCTATATGTCTGCACTTCTGAGTGTGGATGTCTTATTGTTGACTAACAACCAGTCGCAAACTTTAGGTAAATATAAACGAATAACTTATCCCAAAAAAGATATTTTTAGTGTATTTAAGTGTTGTCCCGAATTCCGGGACAGATGTCCCAAAAAAAATATTCCTGAGGGAGTCTCCGTTTCTTGTCTCTGTTCATCGAAGTTTAGGTCAATAGGCACTACCTATTCCTATCACTGCTATCAACCACAACACAAGTATGTACATATAATTTGCGTACTTGGGGGTTGAATTCATTTTCCATCATTTGTCAAGGGATATTTATTTATAAATCAATTTATAGTGTATCCAAAACTAATGCCATTCCACACTAAATTCCCAGCTAACTTTTATACAAGAATAGGCACCGACGTTTTGACTAACGTCCTGTCCATGTTGATTTTTGTTCATGTGACCCGTTTACAGACAATATCTGACATAACAAAAAAATAATTAACAAAATTAGTCAAACCCTTCAACGTCATGCAATGACCAAGAAATGCATTTTCATTAGTATGTTTTGTACTAGAACAACATCTACTAACAATTTGTATGGATTGATAAATTGTATTCCCCCTTGTTCCTGCAAATTTTTTTTCATTAGAACCTTCTGACAATTACTAACACAACAAAAACGTAATTAGCAAAATTGGTTCATCCGTTCAAACATGATGCTATGATTAAGAGATCCAATTTGATATTTTGTATGTACCTACCTATGTATTCTGTTTTACACATTTTTAACGTTTGTTCATTTTTGTTAATAAACGCTTTCAATTATTTATAGAAGATGATTAAACGTATGGTTAGCCGAGGGGTTAGCGTACACGTCAAGTTTCCGACGAGTAAAACCCGAGACTCGGATTTGATTCCCCACGGCGGCATTGGAGTGCAAAACACAGAGATCTTTATTTCTGTCTGGTCTTGGTGTTTATAAAATTTATTCCAGTATATTTTTATGTATGTATTAGTATCGATAACTAACGCCCATAATACAGGTATTTAGCTTACTTGAGTTAGATCAATTGATTTAATTTGTCCATGATATAATTATTTTTATAAAACTACGATTTATTTCTGAATGATTATTTCTGAATGAATGATGATTATAATGATTTATCGCCTCTGTGGTCTAGCGGTTCGAGTGTTGGACTTGATTGCATGAAGTCCCGGGTTCGAATCCCGGGTCGGCCAACAAAAAGAAAATTGGATTTTTCCAATTATCTAACTAAAAAAAATGTTGGTCGGGATTGGAAATGTGCCTAGTTGGCAATAGGCTTGGCACCTATCACATTGTGGGACTTAGTGTAGTTCAGCTAGTCGTGGGTGCCTTAGTTGTACTTCTGCCTACCTCTTCGGGGATATGGGCGTGAAGATACTTTTTTTTAAATTTCTGAATGATAATTGAAAAATGAGACGCATAATAACTCAGCCTGAGGTTGGTGACTATCCAAGTATGTAGATGGCATATTTCGATCGAAAAATCTATCAGCTTTTTGCCTTCCAATATCTATAAAATGTAAACAAATATTTTCCTACCCAAAAAAGGCATAAACTAATAATTCAAAGAACATTTTGCTAAACAAGCATAGAGACAGGAACAATCTGGTCTGATAAAAAGTTAGTCACAAGTATAACACGGCTATACAGTGTTAAAATTAGTGATGACTAATTTTTGACTTATTTTCTGTGATGTAAGAAGTATTTAGTCGTCTATGACCGAATTTAAATACAGGATGTAATCTAAAGATTGTAAAGTTTATCTGTTAATAAGTTTAACAGCAAATAAATTACAATTAAAAGGTAATTCACATATAACAGTCGTTTATATATAAAGGTTTAAGATACTTTATTTTTTTTATCTGTGGTGCGAGGTTCGCAGACCGCTTTCGTAACAGTGAAATCAGAGAAAAACTGGGATTGGCAGCAGCCTGCCGGTTGTAACGAAATATGACCATCACTATAATAAATTCACGAATGTAGAGGTTGCCAGGTATGACAGCAATTTTAAACATTTTGATTCTGTTCGATTAACGAATAATGACATAAAAGCATTTTTAGATTAAGTAACAGATGTGTACAGAAATCATGCGGACGGGTCTTAGTCTATATGATGTAATCATATCTTAAAAGTCTAGGTTATGCCGATCTTGTAGTATCTAGTGGATAACAATTTTGTCGGAAAAGACTGGAATATTAATAATTATTTTACGTAAACTTACCGACAGGCTTACCCTCAAAATTGGTAACTAGAGAATTGTTTGCTTGTTTTTTATGTTTTTGTATTCAATCAAACCACAATTTCTAAACGGCTCATGAATAAATTTGGGACGCATCTACTAATATGGCTCAATAAAGGACAATGGCTGCCACGTCACGATTGCTCGAGGGCTCCCGTGTGAGATACAAGTTATTTATTAACAGAGAAAGCACAGTAGATAATCCTGAAAAATAGTTTACATATTTCGTTGATGCAATATGGCGGTGGTCACCTGTGCGAGTTCATACTTAGTAGTTATTTTTTGCGTCGTACAACACTTTTGAGGAACAAATCGTCTGCTCAGCCCAATAAGTTAAGCGCGATAAAAATGCAGAAAAAGTAACTCTAACTTCATTACCAAGTCTGGATTTGGTCATTCGATCGATGACTTCATGGATGGTAAAGTCGTCGTCCTTGTATGAAAAATGTATGGGTGCATTATTAAATACCTAGAAAGCTAGTGTCCGCGACTTAATACACTCGTTGAAGTGACTTTTCGTTATAAGCTCCTACTACACAAAATTTGGTAAAAATACGTTCAGTAGTCATTGCGTAAAAAAAACTAGACAAAGCGACAAATATTTGAATATTCTTTGGATTCTGTGTCTTGTATACAAAACGCAGCAAACGTTTCTTAAAATTTTTCATATACAAATTTAGTTTTATATTTGTTATACACTAGCCATAGCCATAAATTCGTATCATTTGATATTAACAGTTTATATGGATTTAAGACTTGTTTTTCCAATTTCCCTGCAATTTTCCGGGTTTTTCTTTTAATAAGAACCTTCTCCTGACAATAACTAACACAACAAAAATAATAATTAGCAACGTTTGTCCATCCGTTCAGGTGTGATGAGTGTGGATTCATTTATATACAGTCGTGGTCAACTAATTAGGGACATGCAAGATAGTGAAGAACAATAACGTACGTACGTACAAATATAAAACCCTATGGATTTCTCAGTAACTATTATTTGCATAATTTGGTCCGATTATTATTCTTTAAATGGCTGTAAATAAAAGAATAAATAAATAGAAAAAAGGTATTTAATATCAAAGGTTGAACATGTATTCAATTTTAAGGTATAA